>WWET01000144.1:610616-629327 GCA_011038615.1 Limnodynastes dumerilii | reverse complement strand
GTATTTTTACTGACGGTATTTTAAATTGCCGGTAATTTATTTGGCCGGTATTTTTGGGGTGTCGGGATTTTCAGCGCCGGTACCCTCATGGAGATATTTTTACTGTAGGGGTTTTTACCGCCGGGAATTACTACTACACCCAATAGGAAAGTGTGAGCTAGAATCTGATTGGTTGCTATAGGCAACATCTCCACTTTTATTTTCCCGCAGTTTAGTAAATCTGGCCCTTGACCTGCATAGAATGAACATGTACTTCCCCAAATAATGAACCTGACACAGACCTCTGTGTGTTTTCCGTAGACACGAAGCTCTGTAAGTCCGCACGTGGAGGGAAGTGAACTCCACCATTACTTCCCTCTCACGTGCGGAGTTCTGGACACTCGTGTTCAGAACCCTACCTTAAAGGCATTCACACAGATCTGCCTATTGTCGCCTACTTATCTTCATCCGTAAGCCTATCCCCGGTGTAACCACTCCCCAACACACACACACAGAACTCCTATCGTTTGCAGGGCCGCCCTCAGGGTGTCCCGGGCCCACAGCTGATGGGGGCCTGCCATTATTACAGGTCCAAATTCTTCCCTGCGCACCGACCAGATAGTAACACAGGTCCACGGTGCCCCGCCACGTGACGTCAATGATGATGTCACATAGGGGGCAGGGCAGGGCCCCACGAGTGTGTCCCAGGCCCCATAAATTCTGAAGCCGGCCCTGATTAAATGGATCTGAGTTGCGCTGCTAGAAAATCAACCGACATCAAACCGCAAGCAGTTTACAGAAGTCGGGTGACTTTATTATTTTAGGGTCAGTTCCAATATGCTAATATGTGTAAATGCTCTCTATCCAGAGACAAAAAGAACATTTAAAAAAATAACTGCATTTGCCTAAACTGGGCCCAACCCAAGGTAAAAGCCCATCAGAACGCATTGTGTCCCGTATTCAGAGTACCGGACGTATAACATATACGTCCCATGATTAGCGATTTTTACTACTGCGCATGCGCAGTCATTTTTTAACGTAATCTACGTATCTTTTTCTTTCAGTCTGCATTTACGCAATCTACGTAAGAAAAAGATACGTAGATTACGTTAAAAAATTACTGCGCATGAGCAGTAGTAAAAATCGCTAAACACCTGATGTATATGTTATACGTCCGGTACTGTGAACACGGGCCTGTGTGTGTACTGTAGATTTGCTTGATAATGGAGTGAAGGCTACGCGGCCAGCGGTTTTTCTCATTGTGCGTCGAGTACTCCTCTTATAAGGAGCTGTTTACGTTGTAAAAAGGGTTTTGGTATTTTTTGCCAAGCATGTTCTGGTGGATTAAAGCTTATAAGACTTTGGGCTCTATTTATAGAGTTCATTTTGGAGTGATAGGAGCAGTTTTCAACAGAAAACTGCCCCTATCGCTTCAAAATGACATTTCTATAAATTCTGAAGCCGGCCCTGATTAAATGGATCTGAGTTGCGCTGCTAGAAAATCAACCGTCATCAAACCGCAAGCAGTTTACAGAAGTCGGGTGACTTTATTATTTTAGGGTCAGTTCCAATATGCTAATATGTGTAAATGCTCTCTATCCAGAGACAAAAAGAACATTTAAAAAAATAACTGCATTTGCCTAAACTGGGCCCAACCCAAGGTAAAAGCCCATCAGAACGCATTGTGTCCCGTATTCAGAGTACCGGACGTATAACATATACGTCCAGTGATTAGCGATTTTTACTACTGCGCATGCGCAGTCATTTTTTAACGTAATCTACATATCTTTTTCTTTCAGTCTGCATTTACGCAATCTATGTAAGAAAAAGATACGTAGATTACGTTAAAAAATGACTGCGCATGAGCAGTAGTAAAAATCGCTAAACACTTGATGTATATGTTATACGTCCGGTACTGTGAATACGCCTTGTGTGTGTGTACTGTAGATTTGCTTGATAATGGAATGAAGGCTACGCGGGCAGCGGTTTTTCTCATTGCGCGTCGAGTACTCCTCTTATAAGGAGCTGTTTACGTCTAAAAAAGGGTTTTTTTTTCCAAGTATGTTCTGGTGGATTAAAAGCTTATAAGACTTTATCCTCCAGAGATGCAGAAGCTGGATATTGATATTTTGCTGTTTGTTTGTTACTTGAATTACTGGGCCGGCCCATTTTTATAGTATAAGCTCTCTATAGGCCACAGGGAGCCCTGTGTGCACCAGCATTCCCAATTTATTGATGGTAGTCTGGGCTTGCTGGGACCAGTAGTGCACCAAACACAAAAAAAATTGTTAAAATATAAAATTTAATTCAAAAACCCTGGAAATGAATGTTATTAATATTAATTATAATATAGGAGCAAACAGACATACAATTTTTTATAATTTTAGCTGTTCTTAGCAACAACAACAACAAAAAAGGACCAAAACTGAAACATTGCCGGGTGGTTAGCCAAAACCAAAACCAGATGATGAATTAAAGCGAAACCGAAAGCAAAACACAAGGGTCGGCGCTCACCTTTAGATCTGAGTATACTCAATAGAAAGTCACGCAGAAAATCATCACGTCAGCTGTTGTATGCCCACATCTGGATCGGCCCCATTGGGTAGAATTTAATGAACTGCTGTTTGGTTGGCGGATTGCATACTGCGCATCATGTGATGTACAGTGTTTTTTTCCACTATACGTAGGAAAGTCACATCAAATTTGCAAAAAAAAGCTGCTGCTTTTGCAAAACCATACTGCATTGAATTCCCCCATTGTATGAAACGTTCAGTCTTTTTCCAATCCATCTGGATTTATACCTAATACTAATTGAAAAAACGGCTCTATTGTGTGCTCAAAGAGGATCAACGTTTGATGTTAATAAATGACTTTGGTTGGTGAACAAAAGAGGAACCTTTTTAAAATGTCAACTGCTAGAGGCTGATCCAGCCAGTACACACAGTATCACACAAAACCTTTCCAGTACAGCTGATATATATAATGCTGTTTTAGTATTCCCCTTCCTGCAATGATAGAATATTACACATCTGTACCATGAGAAAAGATTTTTACATTTATTCTAGTTCTGTGTTTATATCCTCAAATACTTGAGCAGAAAAATAGGCTTCCAGAAGAGGCTTGTTCAACATGACCTTTTAAAATAAGTTAAACACAAATGTTACACACTATACTGCATTTTATCACACAAGATCAATACAATATCTAGGCTTAAGGGCGTGCAGATTGATTCAGGAATAAATTTAGAAGTATCAAAGTTTTAATAAAGTGAAACTTTTGAAACTTATTTTTTTGCTTATCTCTTGATACACAAACTAAAAAGGACGGACCTGATTCACACTTAAGAATCTGTGGCTGTTTAGGTGCGTATATTTAAGAAGACATATACTGTGCATGTGTAGTAACCTAATATACACAATTTATGTAGGATTTAAGAATGGGACGGCTCACTGTAATGGTGACCTATTTCTTCTAGGTTCCTAGTGACTTAAGAAGAAAGGGATGTGTCGGGAAAACTTAAGAACAAAGATAAGAAGAGTGGGTGGAGGGAGCCATTTAAATGAGGAAATCTGGGCGCGGTTAGGCAGAAACATTCTTAATTAGCCGCCCTAAGCACACAACTAAGAACCTAAAGATAAGGTAGCCCTATGGCATTTGTAAGTCTGTGAATAAGGTCCAACATGAGGTGTCTTCCTGTCTTCCCCCTACTCCTGTCTCCCCCTACTAAGGCAGTGGAACATCCTGGGTGGGTATTCTGTCAACACATGAGCAATGCAGCCACTATCTGGACTGACAATTGCAGGGCCACCATAGAGAGGGGGGGGGGGTCACAGCTGAGACTAATGTCCTGGGCCTGGAGCTGATGGGGCCCGCCAATACTTACCTTTGATATTCCGTCAATACTTGCTGCTGAGAGCTGTTCATTAGCCGGCCATTGTGCAGGGTTCACTGTTAACACAGCTCTGCTGTGAACCGCCCCCTCTCTGCCCTCACCCATGATGGCACATAGGTGACAGGGCAATGCGGATGTGTCTCGATCCCCACAATTTCTGATGGTAGCCCAGGGCGATGCCATAACCTTAACTGTCACCTTTCTGCAGCCTAACCCTAACCTTTCCCATCTAGTAGCCCAACCTTAACCCTCCATGTCCCCTAACCTTCCATTTCTGTCAGCCTAACCTTAACCATAGCCCATCCATAGCCCAACGGAGAAAGTACAATCGGCTATTAGGAATGGTGGGCACCTTGCCAAATAAGAGGGCCATTTGCCACAGTATAAATAGGAATATTCCTTGTTTGCATGATTTCGGCACCGATGCAGCCGTGAATAAGCTGTCAGCTGTATCCAGAGGAGGCCTGTGGCATAGGTGGTATAGGCGGTGGACTAGGGTCCCATGGGTCAGGTGTCCCCAGGGGGCCCCGCGCCTACACCGCACCATCAACCGCCACTGGATTTCAGATGTGAAGTAAAGGCCCCGCGGGCACTGTACTGGCTGCTGCGGCCCCGCGCGGGGCCTTTACTTCCCGGACACTGTAGTCACATACACAGTGCCCGGACCGCTGTGTCCAGGCACTGTGTATGTGTTGCTATGGCAACACAGCGCCGTTTTCAGGGGGTGGGTTGTGACGCCTAGGGCCCCGCAAAGCCTAGGGTTGCCTCTGGCTGTATCAGCTCATCACAGCGGCAACTACAGCCCAGCTTGATGAGTATTAGAGATGAGGCGTCTGTATCAGGAATGGGGAGGAAGGTTTTGATGACAGGTTACTTACGTATGACTAATGACCCCTGCTCCTGGGTATGGAGACCTTTTTGCATTTAGCACCTGCCCCATGTGCATAAGATTTAAGATAGGGGTCAGAAGGTCCGTGCATGAGAATAAAATATACTACCCTCGACTATAGGATCACATACACGTAAGTCAAATCCATACGAAATCTGGATCCGGTCCTTCATTACAAACAGTATACAGTTTTGAACAAGTATTTACTAGATATTAAGTTCAGGTGCCTAATCCTTTATAAGGCTGCTGCGTTGTAGAATATTGTGACGTTCTGGCCATATTCAATGGCTGATTATGTGCATGCAGACCTCTTATGGCGACCTCACTGGTTTCTCCTTTCATGCCCAATAGTGATGCAAGGAGAAAGAGCAAGTATGCACCTGGACAACCCATGCAGCATTGTAAGTGATGAAAGCTGTTTTAATTTTGGCATGCAAGAAAAATTCCTATTTTGTACTGCAGGTTAACTATCATGAACATCAATATAATGTATGTGCCCCCTTTAATTTCTCTGGGATGCGGGTCTCCACTTTTTCCAAAGGGCCATTCTCTCCCAGGCATTTACGAAGTACCCAAGAAATCGATTGTTTCTGACTCGCCGAGGCAAAGCAATAAATGTTCCCCAGAACAAATAGGAGGTGGCGAATGGTAAGTATGCATCTAACCCCAGCCCTTTTCTTAATGCTTATTTTAACCCCGGGATAGGCATACTGCGGCTCTCCAGGTGTTGTGGAACTACAAGTCCCAGCATGCTTTACCTGCAAGGTAATGCTGATACCTGACAAGGTTTGATGGGAATTGTAGTTTCGCTACACCTGTAGAGCCGCAGTTTGCCTATCCCTGCTTTAATCCTACCCTAAAATTACCCTAACCCTCCCTGACCATAAGACTACCTTCCCCGCAGCCTAACCCTAAGATTCCCCTCTCCACAGTCTGACCCTAAAACTCCCTTCCCTGTAGACTAACACTAAGACTCCGCTCCCCAAAGCCTAACCCTAAGACTACCTTCCCTGCAGCCTAACCCTAAGACTTCCCTGTCTGCAGCCTGACACTAAAACTCCCCTCCCCGCAGCCTAACCCTAAAACTCCCTGACCCAGTACCTCCTGTCCAATGCTGGCCTGTGGCAGCGGTAGCAATTTACGATGAACAAATGAGTAAGTATGCCGTAGGCCATGCTTACCCATTTATTCATAAAAATTTTGCACTAGTAATATTTTTGAAATAGAACCAGCCGAAAATCAGCTTACAGCTGCCTGTATTTCTAAATTACTATAATACTTGGCCAGCCCTATTGCAACAATGATACAACCACCACCTAAATAGCAGCTATATCATTGTGGAAATGCTCACCAAATAGAAAATTGCTAATGGGGGGTGAGTACCTATTCCGACCTGTTACAAATAGCGACAGGCTACGATGCTGGGCTAAGGTTAGGGTTAGGCTGCGGGGCATGGAGAGTTAGGGTTAGGGCTCAAGAAGGGGAAGGCTAGGGTTAGGCTATGGGAAAAGAAGTGCTAGGGATAGGGGAAGGTTAAGGTTAGGATTAAAGAATTACCTGTCCAAGCGGAAATTTTTGCAGGCAGTCACAGACATTGTACCGGAAAACCACACCCAATTTTCCTCATTTGTGTGTATAAATGTAGGGCATGTATTGATGTGAGTTGAGGATGGCAAAGACCGCATGTACGCAATCTACGTAACAAAACGCTACGTAGATAGCGTAAAATAGTTACTACGCATGCATAGTAGCAAAAAACGGATAACTAGGCACTTAAAAAAAATACAGTATGAAATATTAAGTTAAATATTCAAAAATCACGTATGTTGTAGAGATTAGTAAGAAATGTGGCTCTGACATGAATAGAAAAACGTCACACCAATCTCTTTAATCCATACCTAATGGAAACATGGATAAAATATGGAGAGGAATGGGTTGTTTCCCACATTGAACACATAATCTGATGTATTGTGTTTGATGTTCTATGGAGTGATTCCTTTACTTTCCTTAATGGAATGGATTACAATTAGAAGCAAATAGACTAATACCATTAAGTGCTACATGGGTCGTAATATCAATGCACACAGATAGTCCCAGCACTTCTTCATAGGGGATTATTGATAAGCACATTTCTTTGGAGTCCTCAGCATCTGTGATAGATGTCTTACTTTCAGGAAATTCATTTAATGAAAGCCATGGCTCTAACTGTCAGAATGTTTGCCTTTGATTCTGTATTTACAGCGGTTTTACTAAAGTATTATCTGCTTGTGTTACAGGTTAGTGACTACGAAACCAGTCTCCCGTATCTTTCCATCAGGGGCCAGATTTACTAAGCTCTCACTTTTCTATTACATACTAGAGAATTTCAGCTAGAATCTGATTGGTTGCTATGGGCAACATCTCCAATTTTGCACCAGGTGTTAGTGTCCAAGGGGTGGCAGAGCCTCCTCTTTAGTCACCCCCATTGAGGAATTGTGAAAGCATTTTTTTTTTATTCAACTTTATTAAGATGCGCTGCAGTGCCCCAATCCACAAAGACCTGACATTCCACTGCAATTTTAACTTGCGATGTAGAATCGCTGTATACTAGTATCAGCCATGAGTTGGGCATACAAGCCGTCAAGTTTTTTCTTGAAACTGACCTACTCACTGATAGGGACATACTAATTCTAGATCTTCTCCACTTTGTATTGAGCCACAATTACTTTACTTTTGGGGGTTCATTCTTTCTTCAGAACCAGGGGACGGCGATGGGTACGGCGTGTGCTCCCACGTATGCAAACCTATTTTTAGGTTGGTGAGAGCACACGACCGTTTACCAAATGGACTTATTTAAGTCCTATGTCGTCCTCTGGGTCAGATGCATCGACAATATTTTTTTAATCTGGGAAGGGGATGAACAGCTTCTTGTGGAATTTATTACGAAACTTAACTGCAACTCCTTGAACATTAAAATCACTTCGGAAATTCACCAGTCGGAAGTGAACTTTCTTGATGTTAGTATCAAGAGAACTTCTGAAGGAATATTAGCCACTGATATGTATCGTAAACCCACCTCTACGAATAGTATCCTTCACCACAGCAGTGGTATATTGTATCACTTGTCCATGTGGGTTGAGATATATAGGCCAGACCAAACGTGCCCTTAAAATACGATTTGCAGAACATCTGGGCAATATTCGAAATGCCCAGAGTGACAAGGATAAATTTAAGACCCTAACTAGCCTGGCTCGACATTTTCTCATATATCATAACAGTTCTTACAAAGAATTGAAGATATTTGGGATGTGGAAGTTGACTCAGGACAATCGTAGAGGAGACATTGTTCAAAAACTGATTCAAAAAGAAACATCATATATCTTCTTGATGGATTCCATGACTCCTCATGGCTTGAATGAGAAACAGGAATTTAGTTCCTTCTTATAAATATTATCATAATAGAAACAAACTCTTTGTACCTTGATCACTACTTGTGACAACATAATCTAAGGCCATTAAGAGCTATGGCATTTGTCAAAAAAAAAGTCTTTCTATACATTTATATGCAAGGTATTTTTTGAATATTGATAAGCACGCAGGACATATCTGGGTACTGGGTGGGGGTAATAGTACCTACCGGTTTATATCTCCATCCAGGGTATAGACATCTCCCCACAAATGAAGTTCTGCAATAGGTGAACATTTACCATAAACAGTCCTTCTGTACTCACAAGATGATAATGAGATGATAACCTAGATAGGTTCCTCTCTTTTTTTCCTCGCTCTCCTATTTGACGGACGATAAGATGTTCTATAATCATTTGTGGACATTTATACTTATTTTTTGGATTTAAATATCATTATTAGGAAATATGGTTTGTCAATTAATCCAATTTATGCATAATATTTAATGTGTATATATATGTGCAGATATGTGACTTGCAATTTATCTCATACTTCCTATTGGTAAATAATTAGCATTCTTGTCCTCATTGTATACATATGTGATTGCACTGCATTTACGCGGACTGTAGATCTATTATGTTTGCTGATACATGTTATTATACTATCAAATGTCCCATGATCATTTGATATCCGGCAAATTGATTAGTCTCAACCATGCATAATATTTAAGGACTATACATATATATGCATATATATGACATACAATTTATTATATAACTTTTAAAGATGAGTAATAAACATACTCTGATCATTACTTTCTAAAATGATATTTAGATAGCAAGCTGTATATGTACAATTGAGTGTTTTGCTTTGATGTGGTTTGCATAGCTATTAGACACGTATTAATGTGACTATCTGTGCAGGCCTCTTAATTGCAGAGTTCGTTTGATGATTTCCATGTGTTACTTTGTGTGTATTGTCCACCTTGATCTTGTAATGAGATCGCAACTGTTTCAAATAAGTATTCCTGCCTTAACTCTGACGTACTTAACGACATACGTATGCTGCTATCTTTTGATTGGATGCCTTCCTTGTAAATACACACCCCCACCAGCTGTTCTCCTCGCCTTGACACAGCTACACGCGAAATGCGCGTCGGCGGCAAAGGAGAACAGACCCGGCTACTGAAGGACTCGGCACCATCATCCACCTCTCTCTCTCTCTCTCTTAGATCCAAACCTCCCTGTTACCCGGTAAGCTCGCTCCATACTAGAGAGGGACAGCTAGGGCTCCCTAGGGGGCGAAGCGCCGCCGTGAGGCGGTTTTTTTATTTTTTTATTTATTTTTTATGCGGTCAGGGTTAAAGTAGGTAATATTGGAAGTATTGACATTATATATCTGACTGAGAGAGACGTGTATGTAGTGATTCTGGTGTAATAATTTTTTCAGATACCATTAGGTATACAACAATATATTGTGTATGTTTTTTTGTGGTGCCCTGTCCTACTATATGTGTAGCTGAGAGGTTGTTCTCCTATTTTGGAGTATTTTGATACTTTGTCAGCAATTGTCTGAACTACTATTATAAATTGAATTATCTGCAAAATATTTTTTCGCTAGCTTTTTAATCATAATATTGATCTTAACAATTATCATTAAAAGTTAATTTTTAACAATTTATTTTGTTCTGCAGGTGTGCATCGTAACTATGGCGCTCTTTTCTTTTTTCTGTAACATTCCACTGCAATGCAATGTCAGTATCAGAGAATTAAACTCCTCCGCAGCACCTCTCTCCGATATGAATGATGCTTTCATGACCCCAAGGTCGCATCAGCATCACTGAGAAGGCAGAGGGCATGCCACGGAGGAGTAAAAAGACCAAGGAGAAGATATTCAGTGACCGGACTGAGTGAGCAGAGATAAGTGGATGAAATCATTTTTGGACTGAAAAGTGGGGTCTGCAATAAGGGCTGAAAAATTATAGGGGGGCTGCAATAAGAGCTGAAAACCTATATGGGGCTGCAATAAGGGCTTAAACTTATGAGGGGGCTGCAATAAGGGCTGAAAACATATAGGGGTGTAATAATTGCTGAAAAATTATAGGGGGCTGCAATAAGAGTTGGGAACATATAGGGAGCTGCCATAAGGGCTGAAAAGTTATGGAAGGGGCTTCAATAAAGGCTGAAACCTATGGGGGGTAGCAATGATACCTGGAACATACAAGGGGTGTTGCAGTGATGGATGGCAACATATAAGGGGCTGCAATGATGGATGTGGCGTATAATGGGGGCTGCAATAATAGCTGTAAACTTATAAGGGGAGGTTGCAATGATTGCTGGGACTGCAATAATGACTGCCAATATATAAGGGACTGCAGTGATGGCTGGATCATATAAGGGGCTGCAATGAAGGCTGGAAACATATAATGGGTTGCAGTGATGGCTGGAAACATATAATGGGTTGCAATGATGGTTGGAAACATAATGGGTTGCAATAATGGCTGGAAACATATAATGGGTTCAAATGATGGCTTTAAACATATAATGGGTTGCAATGATGGCTGGAAACATATAATGGGTTGAAATGATGGCTGGAAATATATAATGGGTTGAAATGATGGCTGGAAATATATAATGGGTTGAAATGATGGCTGAAAACATATAAGGGCTTGCAATGATGGCTGGAAACATATAAGGGCTTGCAATGATAATGGTTTGCAATGATGGCTGGAAACATATAAGGGCTTTCAATGATGGCTGGAAACATATAATATGTTGCAATGATGGCTGGAAACATATAATGGGTTGAAATGATGGCTGGAAACATATATGGGCTTGCAATGATGGCTGGAAACATATAAGGGCTTGCAATGATAATGGGTTGCAATGATGGTTGGAAACATAATGGGATGCAATAATGGCTGGAAACATATGAGGGGTTGCAATGATGGCTGGAAACATATAAGGGCTTGCAATGATGGCTGAAAACATATAATAGGTTGCAATGAAGGCTGTAAACATATAATCGATTGCAATGATGGCTGGAAACATATATGTTGCAATGATGGCTGGAAACATATAATGGGTTGCAATGATGGCTGGAAACATATAAGAGCTTGCAATGATAATGGGTTGCAATGATGGCTGGAAACATATAAGGGCTTGCAATGATGGCTGGAAACATATGAGGGGTTGCAATGATGGCTGGAAACATAAAAGGGCTTGCAATGATAATGGGTTTCAATGATGGCTGGAAACATATAAGGGCTTGCAATGATGGCTGGAAACATATGAGGGGTTGCAATGATGGCTGAAAACATATAATAGGTTGCAATGAAGGCTGGAAACATATAATGGGTTGCAATGATGGCTGAAAACATATGACGGATTGCAATGATGGCTGGAAACATATAAGGGCTTGCAATGATGACGGGTATTGACTTTTTGAATTCATTGGAATTATCAGTAACACTACAAATAACATTACTAAGTTGATGTATTGGAGGAGGTCCATAGGGGTGACACCATGAGTTTCCACACCGGGTGACACCAACCCTAGTGACGCCACTGTATGAAATATATTAAATATTCAGATAAAGATTCAGAAAACATGTAGGTTGTTATAATACACCAATCCTGTGACATGTAACATTCATGGGGGTAGATCCTGGACTCCGTACGACAGGGATGCACGCCACATGTGCACAACCTTATTCTGTTTGTGTACATCTGTTGTTACGTAAAAGGGACCCTAATTTATGACTGTCATATCTCCGCTGTAGGGGCGGAGATAGACATGTAAATTAGGGGTCGGGGAAGGGAATATGACATAAGGCCGCAGATCTAGTCATAAAATTTAAGGTAGAAATCTAGACACGTAAATGTCCAGATTTACTACCTTAAACAGGGAGTGCAGGGAGCGTTCACTCCACGCTATGCAATCGTACATACTGACCCTCGCATGCGCATAAGGGTAAGGATCTGGCCCATGATTAGTAACAGTTATTTATATAGCCCTCCATATCACAAAGGGCCTGATCCAGAGCTACGACCGCAAGCGAGCGTACGCTCATCGTAAGCGAAAATTCGGTAAAAAATTCGCAACGCGCATGCCCAGTATGACAGCTTCCGGTCGCCTGGGCGTCATGAGCGAATAGCGGTCGTATTGTGAGCGAATTTTTCGCTCGATACAATGTAATCAGCCCAAAGTATTCATCTTTTAAAACATTAATTGGTAAGTTAACGTGAGCTCATTGTAAATGACTATAAAAGTATTTTTAACTGTGTAAGTTAATTATAAATTTAGTGCTAGTATGATGTAGTACATTTGTGTTTAATTAGTAATAAAACCCCATTTTAGATGCTATTCTAGATCTACTTAGCTGGTTGTATTTTAACTTTGTTTTAAAAATAAAAAAAAATACAGCCCATTAATTATTCACCATCAAAGCAAATTGTTTCTATAGTTTGTAAAGTATAAAAAAAAAGAATAAAAAACAAAGTTAAAGAAAAAGAGGACAAATTCTCATTGACAAAAAAAAAATGCGTGACATAAAAAATAAATAGAATTTTAATAACATGTATAAGAACATTTAATATTCTACTTTAAGTGAATTTCATTGTTTGTATTCCTAAATCACATAGAAATAAATCAAAGCCTGCAAATGAGAAGCACGAAAAAGCCTAGTCAATTGTGAAGCTATATTTATTTGATATACTTTCTGTCTTACATAAACTGCCCGATTTATTACTGAGGTCATATGTTATTTAATTGAGATTCTTCAATGTTTGCATAATTCTTTATAAAATAGTATGTGCAACGTTAGATTGCTATGCTTGCGATCCAACGTAATAAGAGAGTGCACACTATAAATTTGTGTAAATATATATTTAACAGTATCTATGAAAATAATATTAAATATTTATTACTTTGCAGTGTATCATGTATCCTTTTCTTATTTTAATTATATTTATAAAAGAGAGAAAGGAGATATAAAATATATTTTGGTTGTGTGGTATATTCCATGGAATTAACCAAAAATTCTGAGTGAACATTTTAATAACAATTTTCATGGCACATTATGACAATAAGAAAGTTAAATTATTGGGTTGAGGTGCACTATGAAGTAGAATGAGACTCAATGGACTTAATGGAATTATGGGATGTTTTATAGGCCCTAAACAGATTCATGAAGCATAGTTTATGGTGGTTTTTTTTTGGGGGGGTGGGGTGGGTTGTTGGTTAGTCTATCCTGCTTAGTTCCAAATATTTCGGGATTGTGCAACACATTAATTCCCAAATTTCACCTTCTTTTTAGATAATACTCGTGATCTAAATAAATAATAATACTATACCGTGATTATTTCAAGCACTTCAGGTTTACTGATGGTTCCGTTTCCATCTACATCGTATAGGCAAAAAGCCCACTCTAGTTTTTGGTTAGTTTTCCCAGATGAGGTCATATGAAGGGCAATCATGTACTCCTTAAAGTCCAAGGTGCCATCGTTATTGGCATCAAAGCTTCTGAAGACGTGGTGAGCGTAAGCTTTTGGATCTGCATCTGGAAAGAATTTGGAGTAGATGCTTTCAAACTGCTTCTTGGAAATCTTTCCACTTGGGCACTCTTTCAGAAAGGACTGGTACCAGGTGCATAATTCCTCTTGCGTAAACTTGGTATTCAACTGCAATTCTTCCAAAATCTCTTTAGACAGGGCTCCACTTTTGCTATTGCCCATGTTGAGAAGAAATATTGGCTACCCAATGGAAATGTCCTTACCTTTTGTCCTACAACACTACAGCTCACGAAGGTAATGAACATGAGATCCTGCATACATCTAAATCCCGGTAAAGCCTTTTTAGGATTATAGAGCTTTAATCACTACGTAGACAGTGGTATTCACTTTGTGACATTGTGTGACTCAAGAAATGCAACTGAACTAATTAAAGAAAGCTAATGAAATCCCTCCTGGTTGTGAGTCCATGCTTGTTTGATAAAATTAGTGTTGAGTTATAGAGATACCGGGCCGTATTCAGAAATGCATTTGTTCAAAAGTATGCAATTATATGCACGCTCCTAGCAAGGTAGACTTACACCTCCATAGAGAACCTCTAACTTTACCTGTGTATATACGTGCGTATATGTATTCCGTACACACCCTCAAAGGCTCATTTAAATGACTCCTACAACTTTTTTTCACGTATCTTTTCCAGTACCCAATTTAACCCCACTCCTCCATACGTATGTCCCCAAGTGTGATTCACATGTCCGTGCCTAAAGCACTTACGTGCGTATAATCTGCATGATTTACATAAATAAAGTTACTACGCATGCGCAGTTAAAACGAACCTAAAAATACGCAAAAGTACGTGAAAACAGATCTATGAATATGGCCCAGTCTCATCACTTGTACAGGTAAATGTTAGATGCCCAGCCAGAAGGACAGTAGCTAAATTCAAAATATCCCCTAAAAATTGACACAATGGTCAACTTAAAGTAAAGGTCTCTGGTCAGCAATATAAAAACAAAAGCCTATGGAGATAGCGGACCTCTTTACTGGTGGTGGTGGAGATTGACCACTAAAGGAGATCACTCCTGTGGCACTTGAAAGAAATCCCTGTCAGTAAAATGTTAAAGATGCCAGCATCAATACAAGTGGTACGTGGGGGGAATCTGCTTGGGACTTCCATCTGCTGTTGTGTGAAGCTGTCCTAGATAGAATAGGAGAGAATTCCAGGGTATGGTCAAGACCAAACAAGGTCAAGTATCAGAATTGCGGATGATGATGAAGCGGAACCAGTCATGTTAGCTGTATATCCATCTGTCAATATAATGCAGGATAATACTCCACGCTACAAGGATCTTATATACATTACACCTCCAGTAATCAATCCATTAATCCATCCATCCATCCATCCATCCATCCAATAAACCAACCAACAAATCTACCAACTATTCCCAATTTCCACTGAAGTTGACATAATCCCACATCCCTTTGGCACACTAAAAATACCTGGCTGATAATGTCCCAATGACTTTTGACTGAATAATCTTTAATTGCTTTTTCATGCAAATGTGACAGTATCTCACCATAGGCAAAAATACCTAATAAGCTGTCTGTGTGGTGCACAATTTATGTCTATAGCTAAAAAGCATTTTTGAGATTAATATGCATTAAAGCTCAGGAGGATTTTCAATGGTTCATAGTTATCCTGTTATCTCTGAAATTATGAGGATGTTTCTATCAAACCGGAGACAGATGAAGCAGGGACTTTGAAGATGAAAGAAGCTAATGTTCAAAAACAAAATGGGAGCTCATACGTTTCTTGTGAAATCTCTTGAACCACCAGTTGCCTAATTTGCTGGAAAATCAATGCTTGCTGTCAAAAACAGAATGGAATGTGACTTTATAATACCTGCTAAGATCCATACAATACATTTCTAAATTAAATATGAAGTAAGAGCAATGGACATTATTTGAACAGTCTGTTGACCAAGATGGTGGACAGGATTGTCCATTTAATGATTACCGCTTTTCTTTTAGCTATGGTGCTGTTGGACAGTTATACGTGTCATAGGCAACCAATGTCACATGACGAAGGTATCTTTATACAGTTGCTTATGACAAAGTCTGAAGATGCTCTTTTAACATTTGATCACAGAGATAAACTTCAAGTTTAAAGGGTAATGAAATTTCATTATGCTTATGGTTCTCTCATGCTCTCATGGAGCCTAGAGCTGCTCTGCTCTGTGTTCTGCGCGTGATGTCATTATTTCCTCCTTCATTATGTTCCAATTATACCATAGATAGACCTCTACAGTCCCCCAAATAGCAAGGCATCTATATTACATAGAGGCCTGTTAAGGGGGAGGGGTAAATTTAACACAATCATAAAGGAATAAAGAGCTTCATTATGGGGCACATAGAATCTCGTTATGGGTGATAATTTAAGCACAATTAATAAGGAATAAAATGCTTGGATTATAGGGTGTATAGCAGAACTGTAACTAGAAAATTTGGCGCTGGGGGCAAGAATGAAAAATGAGGCCCCCAAACAGAATTACCAATGTACCTTAAAATTTTAACTTAATGGTGTTACACTTCAGCTTTACGATCTGAGTGACTGCCCCTATTGTACACCCCTAAATACGGCCCTAGTATATAATATATATATATTCCTGAATGAGACCATTGTGGTAGTAATTACCCTTACTAATGGTATGAAAATGCTGCATGTATGCGTTACATGTACATGTATCTGGGAATGTAGTTAAAGTGCATAAGGATTTCCCAATTGCAAGATGCTGTCCATTTAAACTAAAGCTTGACTTAGCTGCCGGTATTAGCAAGGTTCAAGTAAGAGAATCCACCCACAGATGTGGCGTTCTTAGGATTTCCACATGAATATCAAATCAAATATCCAAACGTAGAAGACAGATCTACAGTGGTTGGACAACGAATTAGGATTTTTTATAGGTTTGGCATCGTAATGATAGAATGAAAGGTTTAGCTAAGAATAACTTTGAGAGAATACTGCGTCAAGTAAAAACCATTTCCAAAGCCAAGGTGGCCAACCAAGCACTAGCAGAGGTATATTCTAACCTATTGCATGCAAAAGCTGTTACATAAAAACACGTTTAAATAAAATATTGCCATTATTTTATCAAAATTTTACAAGAATCTAAAATAATTTTTTTTCAGCCCCTGTATATAAAGCATTCCACATAACATATGTCTGCTTTAATAATATATGGCTATGTTATGAGCAGCGTTGTCATTGTCCTCCCATTAAAAATCGGAAGCAGTAGTGGTAGTAAATAGGATCCCAAGCAGCACTACTGGAATCTTCCGAAAGGGCGTGGCTCTCACCTTAGAAAATCTGTCTTCCAACAGTGTTTTTGAACAGTGGAACGGTGTCAGGTAAGTTTTTTTTTTAACCCTAACCTTCTCCTTCCCACATTCTTAATCTCACCCTCTTCTCAGCCTAATCCTAATCCTCCTCTCTCAACAACCTTACCCTTACCTAACCCTTCGCTATCTGCAGCCTAACCCAAACCATCGTTGTCCAGCAGCCTAACCGTAACCCTCCCCTAACCATAACCCTAGTAGTGCTGCAGTCTAACCCTACCCTTTCCCGCTCCGAAGTCCAACCCTAACCCCTTCCTGTCCCACAGCCTAGCCCTAACCAGAACGGGAAACCAAAAATGGGCCATTCGACATGGGACCCACCCCGGAATGGAGATTTTCAGTTTTAAAATAGGCGAAATTAAGCTTTTACCTGCATCATTCCCAAAAACTTCATAATGGCAACTGCATCCTTTCTAAGACACCCGATAACAGAGAAAAAACAACCCTAAGGTAAAAAACTAAAACAAAAATCATATAAAAATATTGTACTAATATTGATAACAACATTGGGCCAGATCCAGAGCTACATTTCCATTACGTTTCCTAGCGTAGCGTATTTACTACGCGCTCCCCTTGACACTCCCCTCGGCCCTACGTAGTTTAGCCGCGTTACGCTTTCCAAACCCTACCTTAACTTTTCCAAGTGTAACTCCTGATGGTCGTAATGGCTGCACGTATTTACGATTTAAATGCCTCATCCCGCCTCCCAAGCGTAAATACGGGTGTCGTATGGATGACACGCCCCTTCGTTTGTAGTTATACTGTTAATAGTAGTCTAGTACGTACGTTCAAAGTTACGTATCGTAACATCTGCCGCGTGCATGCGCAGTACATACAAAATAGCATTTTTACATCTCCGTCTAGCGTACTCAGTTCTGGATCTACCCCATTGATATTATAATGCATCATATTTATTTCTGAGCGTTCTCCCTTTAACTGCGCGATCCGCTCGATATATTTTCATTTTTAAAAAGTTACAAATATTTGGTCCTGAATACTAGAATTGTAGATATGGAAATGCTCCTCAGCGTCATGAAATGGAGTTTGATTATAACGATGAGCTTAGCAGAGTGTCGCTTTTCTCATTTTCCGCGGCTCTTAGAGTCTGTAACTATAAAAAGATAGTGGAAGTTGGGTAAGCTGTCAGTGATACACGGAGCTGCTGAGAAATGCCGTCAGTGTTTCTGCCTTGTTCGGTGTATGAGTGACAGTCTGGGGACACACAAATGTAGACAGTTTGGTACAAAGCAGCTGGAAAGGGCCATAACATGTTCATAGAGACATTTATCTTTCATTGTGAAGCTTGTGCATTTTACATTTTGGCACTGGAGCGGTAGCAGATAAAATAATACAAGACCATCAAGTATAAGGCTGGATATTCAGAGTTATATGTAATAGTCTTCTTGTGCACTTCAGCTGGGACCTCAGTGGAGACGTAACTGCAGGTTAACATAGAAACATAGAAAGTGACGGCAGATAAGAGTCACATGGCCCATCTAGTCTGCCCATTTGTTTTTCCTAGACCCTATTTACCCTCAATTTGGGTTACAATTTAGGATACCCTTATATTTATCCCAAGCATGTTTAAATTGTTCTACTGTATTGGCCTCAACCACCTCAGATGGGAGAATATTCCACTTATCTATCACCCTTTCAGTGAA
>WWET01000144.1:565515-601649 GCA_011038615.1 Limnodynastes dumerilii | reverse complement strand
GCGTCCCCCCCCCCCCCCCGGGACTGGTGCTCCAGGTGATCGCCTAAGATCGCCTAATGGTAGCGCCGGCCCTGCCTTTATTGGACTTGACAAATGCCTGGATCCACAATTATTTAAAGGGGTTTGATTTTCCATTCCCCAGATAGTCTAGCCCACTTAAGAGGGTAAATGACACCATCACCCTCCATCATCATTATTCCATATATAAAGTGCTATGAAGGTTATTTTCAGTTGAGCCATATCTATTATTGTGAAAGCCACTTTCATGTAATTGTGTTTTGTATTCATAAAATATTGTAACCATTTTCTCTATTATTGGCTTTATGTGACCATTAGAAGTTTTTATTATTGATTTTCATATAATTTGATTTATACATGGACTTTAAGCCGTATTCACAACTACGTTTTTTTTCCAATACGTCCGTAATTTACCGAATCTAGCTACTACGCATCTTTATAGACAGCATGTACGCAATCTACGTAACGAAACACTACGTAGATTGCGTAAAATAGTTACTACGCATGCGTAGCTAGATTCGGTAAATTACGGATGTATAAGAAAAAAAACGCAGTTGTGAATCCGGCTCCTTTTCTCTACTGCTTGTGTTGTACTTTTTCTCTGATTGTTTCATTTGTTTGGGTTGTGGATTTCCCAACAGTGACGGCTGCATTTGTAAATGAACATGTTCAGACTTTTTATACCTTACAATATTCTCTAGCATTACTGTTTTTATTCATGTATCTTAGGAAGCAGGACAAATGAACATCAACCATATCCATCATAAAAAGGAGACAACATAGTATGTACCCCAATATAGAGATATCTTGATAGTGGGGTCCAGACACTGTAGACCTTGGATGCATAGAGCAATGCAGCTGTAGGCCTTACGTACAATTCACAGTTATGCCCCCTTGCCTTTTTTTTATAAGTAAAAAAAATATTAATAAACCCCATAGAAAATAGGAATAAACATTACTCACCTGTCCGGGCGTCCCGTCGGGCTGCAGCTGTCCGGTCCCGGCATGAATACACTGCACATGTGCAGTGTTTCTCATGTCAGGACCTGGAAAAAACTTTTTCTAAGTCCTGATTGAGAGATACTGTGCATGTGCAATACTTCATTCAGGGATCGCACGAAGGAGGGGACCTCTGAGGAGGGGTGAGTATTAGTAAATCTTGTGAAGGAAGCAGCTTCCTTCACAGGGAACGAGGAAGGTAAGTAAATAGAGCCCATAGTTAGTTCTGGTCAAACAATTCTTTCATTAAAGATAAGGTAAAAGTGGCACCAGTAGGTCTTCCAATGGAGCGTGGGTCCCCGTTGTGAACGGCCGTATTTCGATAGGTCCGTTTGCTCCCAGCCAGGTCCGAGCTGTACCTGGCCCCATCAGTTAAGGTTCAAGTTAAATTATTAAATACTTTCAAATAGTCATAGTCAATAAATTAGTTTTATTTAGACCCAAATACAAATCTCTGTCTGTTTATTGAGTTCTGTGTCTCCTTATTGGGTTGTAACTCCTGGTCAAGGCCTCAGTCATGTGAAGTTTATTAAAGCTGGGACCTGGAGAGCTACAGATACAGTTGGTCAAGTCTTACTTGATAGGCATGGCAGCAATAAAAGAAGATTTTTATGCACCTTATTAGACATGTTCCTGTAAATGGTGGTAGAATCTACTCAGAAAGGAGAAAAATCAGGACTGGACCCAGAATTAAGTACACTCTGCCCTCGTAAGTCATCTGCAGCAAGGTAAAGTTATGCGATCCTATATTCTATGTGAGGGAAGCTCGTGCGTGCAACACTTTTGAACTCTAGACCCTACCTTAACCTTTACATGCTGGCCCCACATACAATGGAGCTGGTTTGTAATTAAGGATTGTGTGTAAGGGCTTAACCAAGCTCTCACTGTATGACTTTTTATACCTCCCTCATCCACCATGTGGATATGCCGTTAACTTGGCTACAGAAGTGTTCATAGTGTGTTCCGATGCGTATCCACCATGTTCACACATACACAGAACACATGCATGGAGTACTGATACATTCTAAATATGATGGTGGCTGGTGACTAATCGCATATTTGCGCCAATATGTGTAACGAACATTTCTGTGTTTTATTTTACAGATAGACGGTATAGTCTGTTTGGTTTATGGCAGTGTGCTGGGGTTATTTTTCCCTTTGTTTCTGTGGCAAGCAGATTAACCCCTTTCATGCACCTGTTCACATTTACCTATAAATTGATTGAGCAACTTCCATTCTGTGTTTGTACTGTTTGTGGGCATGTCTAGGAGCAACAGCTGTGAGGGGGAGCTGCTCCACAGTGGCCATTTTGGAGACTTTAAGGGGTGTCTCCTAGGTAAGTTTGGCTCTCGATTTATAAAGATATATATGGGACCCAACATTGGGACTCTCATTGTTAGAGTTAGGACCACCATATACAGAAAGGCCTTGACGGTGGCTGGTAGCTTATCCCATATTTGTACAAATATGTGTAACGAACATTTCTGTGTTTTATTTTACAGATAGAACAGTATAGTTTGTTACTGGTTTATGGCAGTGTGCTGGGGCTTTTTTTTCCCTTTGTTTCTGTGGCTAGCAGATTACCCCCTGCCTTTCATGCACCTGTTTACATTTACCTATAAATTGATTGAGTAACTTCCATTCTGTGTTTAAATATGCAAATGGGCTGATGTGCCTATATCTGAATCCGTTCCATTAGTCATTACAGTAGGAAGACCATTTAGGTGCAGTAGTGCACAACAATCAATTGCAGAGGGAATTCTGTAAGGGTCAGGATTTTGATGTACTGTCTAGGCCTTAATCCAGGGCCGACTAAAAACATGACACTTTGTTGTGGGACTAATTAATAAAGTTATAATGTATTTACTTACTATAATTAAATTTGGAATCCATTTGGATTGAAAATAATAATTAAATTAAGCCGGTCTCAAATGATCAGCCATATATTAGGGTGCAAGTGGGTAATGGTGGGCAGTCTGTGGATAAAGGGAGTGGAGTGGAGAAAGTTCAGATGAAGATAAGAAAGTGGGTAGAAGGAAAGGTACAGGATGGAATAATAGGAGCAGACTTCCTGTCTGAGCTGGCCTAAGAAAACTCTCCGCATAGGTGACTCCTCCCCAGTTTTCCAACTATCCAATGACAAGCATTGATGTGATCCAGTGCCTTGCCCTGGCAGTGAATTTATCTGTAATGTGTTCATGCTTAACCCTCTGTTTCCTTTATCTTGCCCACCTGCCTATCAATGCTATAAGTCCAGGGGCTAGATTTACTAAACTGCAGAAAAGGAAAAAAACTATCTAAACTCTTGCTTACATTCTAGTATGTAATAGGAAAATGAGAATGAGAATCCAATTGGTTGCTATGGGCAACATCTCTATTTTTCTTTTTCAGCAGTTTAGTAAAGCTAGCCCCTAGTGTTACTGGAGGTTGAATGGGAATTGATGACATAATTTGCATAAATTTGCATAATAAAGCCCCGCCCCCATACCAGCCTCTCTTGCTTTCCTCTGAGATCTCCCGGATTTTAAGAAATAGAGAGTTGTCAGCGCTGCCCTAATCCCTGGAAAAGTCTCTAATTCTCTGTGTCTTATCTTGTTCCATAGCTGAAAGTCTCCACTTTCCAGGCTCTGTCGGTCTATAAAAATAGATGTTGGTGAGTCATAGAAACTGTGTTAGTTAACAGGCTGCTGATGCTTGAACAATTCAATTATCTCTCTGGTTTGTGTGGGGCTGCCCATTACAGGAAATTCAGAGCTGCTGGAAGCTGGGATCCATTGGTGGGCACCTGTGCAATTAGGAAAAGTAAAAAAGCAAAAGCTCACCCAGATTAAAGGAACAGAGAACAGATGATTAAAGGCTGACAAAGGTTTCATATCAGAGAGTGTCCTATCTCTGTCTCACGGCTTCCTTTCAGTGCACATCTGACAAAACTCTAATACCGTTACTCAGTGCTTTATATCTGCCATCTGCCTGTGTTGTAATACTGGCTGCAGATATTATCTGTCTGTCTGTCTGCCTATTTATCTTTCTATTCTAGCAGATTTTTTGGGCCTGATCCATGACCAGGAACGTAGTCAATGTACAGTAAGGAAGGGGTCATGTAGCTGAAACCGATCCAGATGGCCGGCGCAAAGTGGTGAGTGGGGGGATGTGCTGCAGGACAGTGCTAGGCTGGAGAGGTGCTCTTCCCACGCCCTGCTCCAGCCTCATCATGACCTGCGCTGGTTCTGCCTATCCCAAAGACATTGGACCAAATTCACGCTCAATAATGTACCTAAATATACGCAGGCCGTGTACATATCTTTTATTGCACATGCGCCGTCCAGTTGTTACACACGGAAACCCCTTACACACGGACTGCAACTCTGTACCTAATGAGATCCATAAGAAGGGGTGTGCCACTACTCCGTAAGCAGGGCCGCCATTGGGGCGGGGGGCACAGCTGAGCTGATGGGGTTCATGATACTCACCTTTCCTCTGCGGGTCAATGCGCAGGGAAACAACTTCCCTGCACACTGGCCCAAGGTGAATGCTGGTCTGAGCCACGCCCTGCCCTGTATGTGACATCACCCATGATGTCACGTAGAGGCGGGGCCCAGTATTTCTGGTGGCCGCCCTGTCTGTAAGCAGGAAGTTAAGAAAAGTGGCTGCATTTAAATATTGCAGCACGGGCTCAGTTTGCAAAGCACGCACAAACTTTTACAATATCCGCACAAATATACGGTAGCCCTATGGAGGAGAAAGTCAGTAAATATCCGTAAGAACGGGGGCAGGGTCATGGGAGAGCACTTGCCACTTAGTTGCGCATGTTTGCGAATTCGCACGTTCTTATTTTCTTCTTATCTGTGGATCAGGTGCAGTGTAACTAATGTTGCAGCTCATGATGAGCATCGCACTTCATCGTGGAGGTATAGGTACAGTGCCTGTGCATTATCTATACAGGGCTGACTTATGTACATTGTGTCTGTAAATCAGCTTTCTTTCTTATTTCACGATCAGGTCCTATGACCTTACAGCTGGGTTAAAGAGCGCAGCATCGTGGGAGTATGCTGACCAATAGCAGGAGAGGGGCTAGTGTGCAGCTAGTGTGCAAGAGCATACCGCCACAGAAACAACGACAGGGAAGCAACTGCAATCTTATCCGGATATATATAGACACCGCAATAAAAGCATACAGTGACATGATTGATCATTTTATTGCTGTCAGATATGATGTGTGTGTGACAGCGCTGAATAAAAGGATCATTTTATTTTGCACGCTATGGCCTGATCCAGACCTACGATTGAAGCCCTGAGCGTACTAATACTCAGCGTTACATCGTGCTAATGCTCAGCGTTACATCGTGGGATTCCCCCTGACACTCCCCCTGCCCCATCGTATTTACACTCCCTTACGCCGGCTGAAGGCTACCCTAACTTCAGTCGGCGTAAGGGAGTGTAAATACGCTGGGATGGCGGCGTTAGTACAATAACGCCACGCCCTGCCAGCCTCATTACCCTCCCGCCTACCTGCACTAACCTCAGCGTAGTAACGCCGAGGAACATCTGCCCGGCGCATGCGCAGATCGGCTTTATTGTTTTAACGCCAGCCAGCATAAGTCTGGATCAGGCCCTATGAATCATTTAAATAAGGACCACCACTGATAATAAAAAAAAAAAAAGTTACTTACCTGACCGACCGGACTGCTGTGGAGCTGTCCCAAAATTGCGCCACTATGCGCTGGGAAGAAGACTGGTGGATATTAGCAAAAATTTCGCACTAGGGGTTAAGTAATAGTAAATATGGAGTTCGGAGTTGGCAGACTTGCAGCGATGAGAAGCAAGCCTGAATAAAGTAAGTAACAACCGTTGGCCCTATTTTAGCAAATAGAGCCCTATGGACCTGATTCAGACTTAAGAAGGAGCTTGAAATTAAGAACCGGATTCACACTTATGGTTAAAAATTGCGTGCTTGCCTAAAAATACGCATCATAAATATACGCAAGCGCGATGCAATGATAGCAGTGGCAGCAGCTAACCACACCCACACACTTTGTCGTATTTTCCCATGTGTAAGTTTGCCGTACGTAGAAATAGGAAAGTACCTAGTATATGGCCCTCGAATCATGCGTGCATTTGGGTACTTTTGTTTAGTAGAGATTCAGCCATTCTTTTTGCATCGCAGACTTTGCTATTTTTTTTTTTCATATTTTTAATATGTAATGCTAATTTTCTTATTCTGCATATATATATTTTAATATTGGAACCTAAATATTTAGACACCTCGAAACGTGCATGAAACATGTTTTTAAAAAAGAAAAAAAACAAAAATTCACGTTATAATTTGCTTGAGACAATACCCGCATTAGTATTTTTGTTTTTGAAATTCTTTTAAATACAATAGTATATTTTGTTAAATTATGAAAATCTTAAAATATTTATACAAATATAAATTAGCATAATGGTTGAACTAAGTTAATTGTTAAAATTATTTAACAAATAAATGTTACCTTTATCATTATATGAAAATAGACTTAAATACATGAAAGAAAATGCAACCTTTTCACTGTTGAAATTCATTAATTTAATAGCATTAAACAATTGCTTTAAATAGGTGAGCCTTATGTGAGTAAATTAATGGCACATGTGCATTGAAAAACATTACACAGCAGCTGATGGCTGTGTGCAGTGTGCATGGACGCATGGGCTTACATATAGTACGACACGCTTCAGCAACTTTCGAGTGGTCGAGGGCTACCTTAACTTTTCTCGTGCGTATGTTTTGATACGTAAGGCTATCCTACTTGTGAATCTCTCGTAACTGCATTGGCGCGCCCATACTGTACATTAGTAGTCCGTGTGGTGCTCATTTGCAGTACGAGTCTTGCCCCTCCAGCTACGCATGCGAGACTCCTGCGTGAATCAATCGGAAGGATAAGGTACGTAGGCGTGAATCATGCAGCTATGTTTCACGTGCGTTTTTTTGCATTCTGGGCATGCGCAGTTTAAAAAATTGTAAAAACATGCACGTATATAACACACTTACATATGTGTGAATCCGGTCCTAAGAGAGGAAAGATACTCCTGGGCAAAACCATGTTGATTGCAGGGGGAGTCGGGTTATTTGTTTTCTTTGCATGCAGGGATATATCTTTGAATTCCTTACTGCACACAGATACTGACCAGCGTTACTATCACACTGTTATTTAGACTTGGGATAGGAAACATCACCTCTCAACTCTAATACTGTTTACAACAGATGAAATATGACTCCCCTGCAATCACCATGGTTTAGCTCAGGAGTAACTTTCCTCTCTTAGGTCCGGATTCACAGTTATGTAGTTTTTTTCTTACGTACGTTGTTTTAAGAATTGAGCTACTACGCATGCGTGGTGACAATCTACGTACAGAAATGGTACGTAGATAGCGTAAAATAAGCTACTATGCATCCGGACCTTATTTTCAAGCTCTTTCTTAAGTCTGAATCAGGCTGTATGTGTGTGTGTGTGTGTGTGTGTGTGTGCATGCGTGTGTATGTGTGTGTATATGTACACAAACTCAATCACTCCGTCATGCACACACAGATGCATTTCTAGCAATTGTCATAGGGGACCATTTTTTTTGTCTCTCCTGCTCTGCAGAGATAAGAACTTTCCAATCCGCCACAAATAGTCCATTTTCTGTGTTATGTACACTGCGCCAGTCACCATGCAATATCCTTATAATGCTGTGTGCTCTGTATGATTGCAATGTATCCAGTCACGCCAACTCTGTTCTAACTCACTGGTGCTCTTCACCTGCCTGTGTGTAAAGCGTAAATCCCAGGCTGGAAGAACTGATGTCTGCCGCCTGGTGTTTGTAAAGTACAAGCTGGTGGGTTTCCCGCAGTTCCGTTATACACTGACAGTAAATAATCCTTATTACCAAGCTGCTGGCGATCCGTCCTTAAATCTGAACAGTAAATATTTTGCAGTGTCTGCTAATAATGGAACAGCTGCTGAGCTCAAACCCCGAGATTCTGTTTACAATTCTTATTTACTGTCTAGTGTTAGTATTTTTTGTTATAAATAAAGCTACCATATACCATGATGCTGACGACACCTGAAAGGAGGCAATAATCACGATACTCTCACACCCTCAGATTTGTTTAGGATTATAAAGAGGAATTATACCAAGAATATGCTCGCTCGTTGATGCCTTTAAATCTTTAATAGAGCAAATCTTCTGCCATGCGTTCCATGGTTTGTTACAGCAGACAGCCGTTGCTTGAGCACAGCCATTACTCACAGATTTCCCCAGGGTGGCACAGCATTTAAATCATCACTTGCTATTGCAAAACACTCTGTGCTTCCAGATGTGTGACTCTATACTGGGCCCTACGACCCGCAGCCCAGATGTCCCGTATTCCAGACATGTAGATGCAGTGAAAAGTAATCAATCGCTAATTTGTGATAGTACTTACTGAGCAAAGCATTGCTGAACCAAGGAAGTTACTATGAGGCATCTCCTTATTAGGAATGTAGTTGCCCCTGGCCCCCTGCAGCAAGCCCATTTTCAACACTGATATAGCTGACGGCTTGACTGAGGCTGTGTCAGTGACTACAGGTTTTTTTTCTTAATTATTGAAATAGGTGCAATCGGGCAGATCCAGACTTACGCCCGCCCGTGATTTTACGCTTGCCGTGAGCGTGAAAGCGACCATTAGTATTTACAACAGATGTTACGCAACGAAACTCTGAGCGTATAAGCCTAGAGCGTACCAGATTCGTAAAAACGCACGAAGCCATACGAAACCCGTAATTACGCTTTGAGGCATTTAAATCGTACAGAATGGACGTGCTAAGTACCATAACTACGCATGGAGCCTTCGGACGCCCGCGGTTACGCTCAGAAAAGTTAGGGTAGGGCTTGATCGGCGTAGCACGGCATAAATATGGACGACCGAGGGGAGTGCCTAGGGGAGTGCTTCGTAGGTACGCTAGCACAAGGGGGTATTATTTGCTTAGGTCTGGATCAGGCCCAATGTCACATGTTGTTATTTCAACAAGGTACCAGTTCCCAAGGCCGTTAAGGTTTGGCTGCAGAAAAAGGATGGTTAGGGTTAGAGTGCAGAAAAGGGAAATTTAAGGTTAGGCTTCAAGAAGTGGATGGTTAGAGTGCAGAAAGGGGAGGGTTAAGGTTAGGCAGCAAGAAGAGCATGGTTAGGGTTAGAGTGTAGAAAGGGGAGGGTTAAAGTGTGCTGCAGGATGGAATGTGGTTATTGGTCCGGCGGGGCGTATTGCGAGAATGATAAAGCCGCCAGCTGAATGGCGACAAATAGAACATTTCTATTGATAATTTGTACCTTTTTTAACCCATTCCCAACAGCAACACACAGCAGTGGCTGAGGTTGGCTTAGGCTAGACTTAGGCTTTGAGAAGGGAGGGTTAGGGTTAGGGCTGAGGGAAAAGGTTAAGATTAGGCTGCAGTTAGTTAAAGGTTAAGGTTAGGGTTAGAATGAAGAGCTTACATGCCAGTGGAAAATCTTTGCGTCTCCAGTAGTCACTGCCCCGCCGCTCTCAAGACCAACAATTTCCAGCCGTTGCTATTCAACTGCCACAGGATGGTCTTTTGGAACAGACCATGGCACCCATAAACACCACCCCTGCAGATAAGGATGATTAGGGTTAGGCTGCGACGAGGCGGGGTTTAAGGTTAGGCTGCAGGACCGGAATGGTTAGAGTTAGGCTGCAAAGAGGGGAGGGTTAAGTTTAGGCTGCGTGATAAGGATGGTTAAGATTAGGTGAGGGTTAAGGTTAGGTTTCAGGTAGGTGTTGGCTAGGGTTTGTGATAGAGGGTTTAGGTTAGGTTGCATGAAGAGGATGGTTAAGGTTAGGATAAAGAAAACTTACCTGTTGCTGTTGGACTCAATGGAAACTGCTCACTGGGTCCTGCTTAGCTCTTCTCTTCGTATTTTCCAATGAGATCTCCAAGATGATGAAACCATGGGCTGGATTCAGACCTAATAAAGTCACCTGAGTTTCGCACACTGATTGCTGAGGTCGGGTGAACATCTGGCAATCGCAGATGTTCCGCAACAGATCCGTACGTTCTGTACATTTGGAGATCCATCCGACAGGGCAGCCCGGTCATACTTTGAGTCCTACACACTTACAGGGCACCTCCTGTTCTCCTGGAAAGGGCACCCCCTTCACATATTTTTTTGTGGGGGGGATGTTTTGCCCCTTAGTTTTGATGCCTATGCAGGACAGGTAAGTTTTGTAAATATCAAGCTGCAAGACTGTAATGAGGGCCGCCTTCTGAAGAGGCGGGGCCCGGGACACATCTGCGGGGCCCTGTCCCATGTGACCGTTATTGCTTACATCACATAGGGGCGGGGCACCACAGACCTGCTTTAACAGCGGGATGGTGCGCAGGGAAATGTTTGCCTGCAAATTGGCCCAGGCCCATCCACAGGGTGACAAGCTGTGACAGGCCCAAAGGTCCTGAGGGGCCACTGCTGCAGATACTATTAAGGAAGGTTGGGGGGCCAGATAACCTTAAGGAAGGTTGGGGGGCCCCAAGATTTCTGTTGCCAGGCCTGCATTGGCCAGTTACTCAGTGGGCCCCCATCAGCTCTGGGCCCAGGACACCATTCCCGGCTCTCCCCCTCCTGATGGCAGCCCTGACTGTAATAATAACTAACCTCTACATATATTACTTTTTTTTTTTTTGCCTCCATTCTTTTATATTTCAAGCTGTCGGAGGCATGTCACTCCTTTACACCTAGGAAATTGATGTACACACTGGAAACGTATTCTTTAAACACGGTTTAATGTGGAATAATGCATTATTGACATTCTCTATGGCTATAAGCTTTGCTTAGAACTTGAATGACATAATGAATGATATAATCCCTTCTCTGCCAGCGGTAATAGCACATGAATGGCAAGTCGGCTTTCTTTCTACATAGCCATATGCCCAGATTTCCATTTGCTGCCAGAGAACCCTGACATACACTGATTTGCCTTGACGAGGTTAATAATTCAGCAGTTACTGACAGGTATGAAAACTTGCACTTGTTACAATCAGTAATAGCAATCTACCCTGAATGATGTTAAGCCAAGTGATTCACCCATTCAGTGCAGTACTTGTAGCAATAAATGAGAGTCTAACATGGTGACAGACGCATAGTGGTTGATGAAACAAAGGAAATAATTGTCCTTTTAGTCTACCAATCTTCCCATCTACTTAATAAAATATTCAGCTATCCTATGCATAGGGAAAGTATAACGCTATATATGTCATGAATGTGTGGAGACATTTGCCGGGGAGGGAACTGAATGGAAAACTGACCTGCGTGTTTTTTTTTATTTTGAGGTAAAATATAGTTTGAGCAGTTGGAAAAGAAATATGTGGTGTTATAATAGACAAGTTATTCCCGGTTACGTTTGCCGTTCCAAAAATGACATTTTCGAAATAAGAACAGCCAACAGCGAATTGTCAGTTGTGTGTATTTAGAAAATATCACTAATTAGAAAGTTTTTATAATGAATGGGTAAGTATTCCGAACATATTTTTCGGAAACCTACCCATTCATTACCGTTCTGACATCCGGACCTGCTGCGAGACTTGCCACAGCACTCCAACATGAGAACTGACAGGTGAGTGGACTTAGGCTTTGGGGAGGGGATCCAGCATAGAAGGGGTCTCTTAGGGTTGGGGTGCAGGGAGGAGATAGAACTTTGAAGGGGAGTCCTAATGTTAGGCTGTGGGGAGGGGATAGAGCTTAAAAGAAGAGTCTTAGGGTTAGGCTGCTTGGAGGGGATAGAGCTTAAAAGGGGAGTCTTATAGTTAGGCTGCATGGAGGAGATGGATTAGAGAAGGTGAGTCTTAGGGTTAGGCTGCGGGGAGAGGATAGAGCTTAGAAGGGTAGTCTTAGTGTTAGGCTAGGCTGCAAGGAGGGGATAGATCAGAGAAGGTGAGTCTTAGGGTTAGGCTGCGGGGAGGGGATAGAGCTTAAAAGGAGAGTCTTAGGGTTAGGCTGCGGGAAAGAGCTTTGGGCTGTGGGGAAGGAAGAGTTATTGTTAGGATAATGGGAGAGGAGGGTTAGCGTGATGATTATGATAAGGGAAGGGGTGTAGGAATCGGGAAGTGGGGGCAGAGGGGCAGTTGGCCCCCCATGATTTCTGTTAGGGGTTAAAGGCTTTGTTTTGCCCCCCATGAACTTCTACACAAAAGCACATAGGAATGAATGAAATTAAAATGAGTATAAAATGATAATTGCTTTATTTGAACTTGCCAACTGTTGTCAAATATTTCGTTATCTTCATGTTGTTCTGTGTTCATTTTCTTCTTACAAACACTTTTTTTTTCTTTCTTAAAACACCCACTAATTTTGCTGTCACAATTTGCATTAAGCATAAGCAGACACATGAGACCAGGAAGATGCACTTCCCATTGACTGTTCTTGTCAGTTGCACGACAATGGAACAGAGAGAGTAAATAGCTGTGGACTGTGGATGGTTAAAACGTTAGCAGCAGTCTTATTGTCGCAAGATTGTATATGTCACGCCCCCCCCCATTCCCCATACAGATACACACACTCACATACATCACAAATCAGTTACTGTCCTATAATTCATTCCCTCAAAAACCCATCAACCCCCCCCTGAAAATCCATTAACCTAATCCAATCTATCAGCTTCCATAAAGATCTTCCCACACAGCACCCATCAACCTATTCACCCATTAAATCTGGCCACACACTAGAGGGATTACAGCCCAATCATACTGGAGCAGGCCAATAGACTACCAACGGATGACTGTGGCAAACACAACCCACATACAAGAAATAAAGACAAAGGGGGCACAGATTTATTAATTGAGTAATTGGCAGGCTATGAATTTGATCGTGATGAAAAGAAAGGTGGCAATGATAGCAGGTGGGGAGTCAGCATGTGGGAAAAATGCAAACAAACAGAGGACAGGAAACCCCTGTCCTCGGCGATCTGGAGGTGATGGTCAATGTAAGAGCGCAACCCCTGTCATAGTGGCACACCCCGGAGGGAACCGGGAAGGCCCCGGGAACCAGCCAGCCGGTGTAGCTTCTTGCTTCAGCTCAAAGGGGTGCGTCTTCCCTGTTCCAATACCTTATGCCCTAACCTAGCGCCATATATTGCTGACAGAATCCCCCTCCGCTACAGCCAATCTATGCCCTAACTGTAAAATAAACACGTTAGTACAATTACACTTACAATTACTTACAATGGGCCTAAACCATGAGACCAGGAAGATGCACTTCCCATTGACTGTTCTTGTCAGTTGCACGACAATGGAACAGAGAGAGTAAATAGCTGTGGACTGTGGATGGTTAAAACGTTAGCAGCAGTCTTATTGTCGCAAGACTGTATATGTCACGCCCCCCCCCATTCCCCATACAGATACACACACTCACATACATCACAAATCAGTTACTGTCCTATAATTCTTTCCTTTAAAAACCCATCAATCCCCCCCTGAAAATCCATTGACCTAATCCAATCTATCAGCTTTCATAAAGATCTTCCCACACAGCACCCATCAACCTATTCACCCATTAAATCTGGCCACACACTAGAGGGATTACAGCCCAATCATACTGGAGCAGGCCAATAGACTACCAACGGATGACTGTGGCAAACACAACCCACATACAAGAAATAAAGACAAAGGGGGCACAGATTTATTAATTGAGTAATTGGCAGGCTATGAATTTGATCGTGATGAAAAGAAAGGTGGCAATGATAGCAGGTGGGGAGTCAGCATGTGGGAAAAATGCAAACAAACAGAGGACAGGAACCCCCTGTCCTCGGCGATCTGGAGGTGATGGTCAATGTAAGAGCGCAACCCCCGTCATAGTGGCACACCCCGGGGGGAATCGGGAAGGCCCCGGGAACCAGCCAGCCGGTGTAGTTTCTTGTTTCAGCTCAAAGGGGTGCGTCTTCCCTGTACCATACCTTACGCCCTAACCTAGCGCCATATATTGCTGACAGAATCCCCCTCCGCTACCGCCAATCTATGCCCCAACTGTAAAATAAACACGTTAGTACAATTACACTTACAATTACTTACAATGGGCCTAAACAGAACTACACCCAACATACTAGCTACGGCAGGCGTAAGCGTAAGATCGGCTGAAAAGCTGATCTGCGCATGCGTCGGGCAGATGTTGCCCGGCATAGATCCGTAGGAACAGCGTAGTGACGCTGGAGGGGGCATCCCCCAGCATTAGTACGTTAAGGTTAGTGAAGGTGGGCGGGGGGAGTTAGTTTAATGAGGGAGGGAGGGCTAGGCGTAACAATGCTCCTGTACGAGCGTATTTTCCATTGCTTAGGCTGGCTGAAGTTAGGGTAGCCTTCAGCCGGTGTAAGCAAGGGAAAATACGGTCGCACAGGGGGAGTGTCGGGGAGAGTGGGCGCCGATACGCTGTGCTTTAGTAAGCACAGCGCATCGGCGTAGTTCTGGATCAGGCCCAATTACTCTAAAGGGAAGGGAGGAAGGGAAGACATTTTCTGAATGGAATGAGAAAATGGTCAACACTATCTTATATACCTCCCTCTAAGCCCACCCTCCCAGGACCACCCCTTAACTCTGTTAACCCTTAAACTACCTAACAAACCTAAACCCATTAACAATAAATTGTGCCAACCATGGCAGCCGGGTGTATATACTCATTCATGCCAATTTAGGCATTCATTCACTAAATTGTTCTAGTTTGTGGATTTCTAAAACCTCTAATTATCATCCCTGAAATAATCTGGTCTGATATGGTCCCAAGGGCATGATATCGTGTAGCGTGTGGGCAAGTCCAAGTGCCGTAAATTGAGATACTAAACGCAAGAAATAAGGGGATTCAGGCACTAAAAAAGTCCTTGGCCTTTTGTCCCCCATTTACTCCCCTCCTGCATGAAAATTTTCGTTCCTAAGCCCCTGGATAAGGGTTGGGGTTGGAGAAATACTTAGCAGTCGGTGCTGGGAAATCCTTTTAGGGATCTTCGATTAAATCACTCCAGCGGGGCAGGAACATTCTCCTGCGGTACAAGGTCACTAATGGGGTGTCGAAAATGGCCCTGTTGTAAAAGGGCCGATCTCAGCTTTGAACCCAATAGTACCTAGTGATTCAAAACAGAAAATATATACTGATCGTGATAATTTGTCTAAATGTTGACATTACTGCTGGGCTTCACAAATACCGGTCCACAGGTCGCTGTGGTGACTAGAAAATGGGACCTGGTGTCCAGAATGCCGAAAAAATGGAGAAACCACTGGTGAAATTACCTTGCTGCCTCCTTCTCCCCTAATTGTCTGCTAAAGCAACTGGAACAGAAGCATGATGGGAGAGACACAGGAAGTGTGTAGAAAGATGAACTGAGCACCGCATAGGTGAGAAGGAGCATAAGCGACCAGCTGTGCCTGACAGACATCAGTTTGTCTGGTTACAGAATTTTCTGGTGTTATGCTGATGGGGTAGGTTATGATTGGTTAATGGGGGTTAGGGTGGGTCATAGGTCAGGTGACAATGTTTTTTATAAGGGGCTGTCTGGGGGGGTTTTCTTCATCTTTGAAAATCGTTGCCCTCTCTCCCTCTCATTGTTAGGATGCATTTAACATGTCATTTTCTTCCACAGACGGGGCATAGGTGGGGCGATAGAGGTGTGTGTCACCATAGTTTTGGCGCAATTGTTTAAGTAAGAAAAGATGTGGGGGAACTTAAATATATGTTGCAGAGGCGCACCCTTCAAATCATTACCAGGTTACTAGTCGCGGGACAGGACCTTGGTTTTCTTTGCCTCCTCCTTAGATGAGGTGTGCACGCGAAGAGGTGGAGCCTGGGGTGTTGGGGGGAGGTGGGGGCGCCTTTACGATGATGGCTGTTATCATTTTAGTTTCGGGGTGACACCACCTTCTATGGCCACCTTTTGCTCAACCCTAAATTTTATAGTCTATAAAAAATTCATACATTCGAATCAATTTATTATCAATAAACCTATGTCCCCTTTTAAAAGCCAATGATTGTGTCAGTGTCTTATTTCTTTAGAATTTGGGTTTATCGTTGGTTTGACTGAGTACGAATGATGTGTGTCAGGTATCAGCTGTTGATCGCTTATGATCTCGATGGGAGTCCCCGCTACGATGGCTGTCTTTTTCAAAGTAGAAACAGCCAAAAGTTCTTTATCCCAGTCAAACAAGGGAAGCAGGCGCTTATTATTAATATAAAAATTACTAAATATACCAATAGAGTATTTAAGAGGGAAATGGTTGCAGCCAAGAAAAAGGTGTGTTATTTCCCCTAAAAATCTATAATAGGACTAGAAAGAAAACTATTTCTGGTGCAATTTCCACCCGATAATAACTACTCTTAAAAAATCATATAATAATTAATATAAAACATTTTTATATTAACTATTATATGATTTTTTTAAGAGAAGTTATTATCAAATTAAATTGCACAGAAAGTTCTTTATTGGCTGTCTCTATTTCAAATAGCAGCCATTTTAGTTTTTGTTTGTGAATGGGTGAGTTTGCCAATCAGTATACTCACTCATTGATTTTCGGAATCGCTGCCGAATCCGCCAAAGGAGAGATGAGTAACCTCTCCGGGGACTTTTAGTGTCAGGGGAAGGGTTAGGGTTAGACTCTGGGGAAGGGAAGGTTAGGGTCGTGGAAGGGGAGGATTAGGGCCGTGAAAGGGAGGGTTAGGGTCAGGCTGCGATTAAAGGGGGGTTAGTGTCAGGCTGCGGGGAAGGGAGGGTTAGGATCAGACTGCGGAAAAGAGAGGGTTAGGGTCAGGGTTAGGTTAAAGCACTTCTCTTTCAGCGGATGACTCTTTGCAACTGCAGAAGTCGTATCAATGCTGCAATTGCCAGAGGTCTACATTCAGCTGCCATACTATCTTTCTGAAAAAGACCATCATACCGGCAAACCACATCCTTTGCCAGCAGCTATTTTGTGTAATAGTGCAGGCGTAGACACACGCACATTGCTTGGTCCACCACAACAGAATGGAACAAATCCAAAGTTTGAAAGTAAGAAAAAAACAGGTGGAAATTTCCAGCTAGGCAAATCCATGTTGAATTATAGGGTAGTGTAAGCGTAAATCTGATCAGTATCTGTGTACAATAAACCAAAGCAAAGTATTCTTCCTGCATGTAAAGAAGACATCTAGTTTGATTCCCTCTGAAATTCAACCTGGTTCAGTCCAGGTGCAAGTGTAACTTTTCACTTGTTTTCCTCTTATTTTCAAACTATGGATCAGTTCCAATGTTGAAAGCTGCAGCGGGCCAGGCACTGGTTGTACTGCTTGCAGGCTCTTGGTTACACTTATCAATGCAGTTGTACAGTGCCCCAGAAGTCCCTGGTGCCCCCAAATGACTGCACTGCTTTGTCAGTTTCCTCTGATGCCACGTGTGTGAGAAATTGTTTATATATATATAGTGTGTGTGTAAAAAAATATATATATATATATATATATATAGTATGTGTGTGTGTGATGGTTTTTATATGTATAGTATGTGTGTGTTTGTGTGTGTGTGTGTGTATGCGTGTAACAGTATTTATATGTATAGTGTGTGTGCGTGTGTGTGCGTATATATTATTTTTATTTATTTTATTTTATTTACTTTAAACCCCGGCACCCGGCACCCAAGATATATTTTGGGCTCCTAACTACTGCAAAAAATTGTCAAGCCCTGAATTACTGGATTTTCTTTTTATGGCGATGATTTTAAGGCTGTGAGGGGACTATTATCGTATTTTTACTTAAAATGACCCAAAATCACCAAACTCTGAAATTAGCCATGGTCCTGTCCATGAAGGAGCAGGTCATGAAGGAAAGATACAGAAAACTTCTCATGTAATGATGGGCCTGATCCAGACCTACGCTCGGGTGTGTTTTTACGACAGGCGTAAGCATAAAAACGGCCATTTGTAGTTACTGCGCTTGTGCGGGGCAGATGTTACGCTCATGTTACGGTCTGAGAAACTGAGCGTATGGGCCTTGATCATAACAGCTTTGTATTTACGCTCGGGGGGCGTGTCTGCCATACGAAATTCGTACTTACGAACCGAGGGCGGGGTGAAGCATTTAAATTGTACAGTATGGGCGTGCTAAGTGCTGCTACTACGCAATGAGCTTACGGACGCTATGCACATAAGCATTTCAAGAGCATAGGTGTGGATCAGGCCCAATGTCACTAAACCTGCATTCACAAAGCAAGAGGAATGGGGGCAGGTGCATATTTTTGAGGGGCTCAACACTTGCTTGTCCTGCCACTAACAGCAACTCTGTATGGCATTAGCAATGTCTCCTTCCCTGACCAGTAGTTGAGGAACGTCTTCATATCCCTACTCTTCCCATGTCACACCACGCGTATAAATAGCAAGTCACATGCTTGTGAAAAGCCAATCACGCGCATGCTTATAGCAACTCCCGAGTGTGCTGGCCAAAAAACAGTGATTATGATGTGTAAAATTATAATTTTAAAAAGCAGATGTTAATTATTTTCTACCTCGTTGCAACACAGACTACTTTCATTTATAACACATATAACATTATGTTATATTTGTTATGTGAATGTGAAATATTCCCTGTAAAGCACTAGGTATTCTGATAGCACTATATAAAAACCTGTAAATAAATAAATACATTTAACTTATAATATATATTTATTTTATTTGTTCATTATATCCAAGTAAATACAAATACATTTTGAAAACCTAATTTTCAAATGTTTTAACAGTTGAAAGAAAGTGTCATTCTAAATTTCCCTTTTTTTGTATTATAGAAAGTCTTTGTGATGTTAAAAGGGTGAGAGAGGAAGATAAACTAGATTCAGTTTCTTCTCGATCTGTATCCCGTAGGTGGGGAATTTTTTATTAGATGTTTGTGCATAATATAGGATCAAATAGGAAACTACATAGTCTCCTCAGCCCATACTATATATTAGGAAAGTACATAGTTTTTCTCCTAAGCCCATACTGTGTATTTGGAAAGTACATAGTTCATTGGTGAAGGTGTAGTAATGTAAAAGAGTAAAATTTTAATAAAAATAGTAATAGGAACCTAAATAGAAACATAGAAAATGAAACTTTATTTCACCATAGTTTACATTTATTTTTTATTTTATGCAATAAATGTTTGCTGCTCATATAATTAATGTATAATTAAAAGTAAAAATTCCACATAAACACTGGGGCGTATTTTAAATGTATTTGTGGTGCAGTTTTTGGTTAAAAACAGACCATTGCAAAAGAAATGCAAAGATATTTTGACTTACAGTGTATACATCTTTCTGAAAACACTGCGTAACATGCACAGTATAAACGGTATGTATCATCATCATTAGTATTTACACTAGAGGTCGGGCAAGGGTATATCGATACTACAACAACTATTGCGCATATTTTACTGGTCGTACAATGTAAAGCATTAACAATTGAGAATCATCCCACATGTTTTATATTAAAAAGACAAATAAAATCTTCCATCTCTATAGCAGGAATATAAAAAATAAATAGAAAAGACATCAAAATAAAAACATGATGCACATAATGAATCATACCCAGATGTGTCTTATATCTGATCTCAGCGAGACATTCAATCTCATGCAGGGCACATATCATATTGGTTTCTAGTGTGTACAGTAACATCTGCTACGCTCATCACTGCATGTTGTTTCCAAAGAGACTTAACTTATTGAGAATTATTTCTGTGGGTGGGCAAATTTATACGGCAGTCCCCGCCAGCTTATAATTAATGGTGAGTGCTGTATAAAATTTCTGCAGGTAGCTTTTTTTTATTATAATATTATTATATAGTGATATCTTTATTGTGCAGATATTCAACCATCAATGATGACGATATTAAGTGATGTTCAATGAGTTACAGCAAAAAAATAAATAAGGCATATCAAACTACTGAAATGAATTATACTGCACTCTCTCCACATTACATATTACACCCCACAATTTCACAACTTTCTCTGCATAACATATTATACCCCCACACTCACATTACTATCCCCACATGATTTATTACATCCCCACAGTCACACTACTCATCCCTCATTACAGTGTAAGAAGAGTGGTTGGACTGTGAGGATGTAATATGTAATGTGGGGAGAGGAGAGTTATCTGACTATGGTGGTGTAATATTTACTGTGGGGAGAGTTGTGTATCTGTAGGGCATACACTATGTAATGCGGGGAGAGTGATGTAACTGAGGATGTAATGCGTATTGTGGGAAAGGTGGTGTGACTATGGTGGTGTATTATTTATTGTTGGGAGAGTAGTGTGTAATATGGAATTTGATTAGAGTGGTGTAGCTTTTGCGTATAATATACAATGTGGGGAGAGTGGTGTAACTGTGGGGGTACAATATATAATGTGGTGAGAGTGGTGTAACTGTGGGGGTACAATATATAATGTGGTGTAACTGTGGGGGTACAATATATAATGTGGTGAGAGTGGTGTAACTGTGGAGGTACAATATATAATGCGGGGAGAGTGATGTAACTGTGGGGGTACAATATATAATGCGGGGAGAGTGATGTAACTGTGGGGGCACAATATATAATGCGGGGAGAGTGATGTAACTGTGGAGGTACAATATATAATGCGGGGAGAGTGATGTAACTGTGGAGGTACAATATATAATGCGGGGAGAGTAATTCTAAATGTAACTCTGAGGATATAATGTGCAATGTGGAAAGGGTGGTGTGACTATGGTGGTGTATTATTTATTGTTGGGATTATATTGTCATAGTGTGACTGTGGGAGTGTAATATGGAATGTGATTAGAGTGATGTAGCTTTTTGTGTGTAATATGTACTGTGGGGAGAGTGATGTGACTGTTGGTGTAATATACAATTATACTCCCCACAGTAATGCCACTCTCCCCACATTACTTTTTATACCCCTACAGTCACAAATTCTTCCCAAATTACATTTTTATCTTCATCACATCACTCAGTGAAACAGGGTAAGATTAAAATATAAACATGATTGACTAAGAATAATTTTAAATAATTTTCAGACTAATAATTACTCAATGCAATACAAGCAGTATCCTAGTGACCAGCATACAATATACACTGCATCCTAATGAACACCATTTACTCCAGTAAAGCCATCTTATTGTTTTATTTTTTTTTTCATTATATATTAATGGAGATTAAATTATCAAAGGATCTTGAGCCATTTTCAGACACGTTTCTGTAGAGAATGTATTATGGAGGAGCAGTTTGATATAGGATATAGAGAAGAAATGTAGTAACAAGAAAAAATATGTTATTTAAATTAATAATGTAGTCCACTGGTAGAAAGGCTGAGGGTTAATTCCACTAAGAATTTACATCTACTCACACATCTACTTGCACATCTACTCGCACATCTACTTGCACATCTACTTGCACATCTACTTGCATATATACTGTATTTCCCCACGTACAAGACGCAACCCTGTATAAGACGCACCTTAATTTTGGGGTCCCAAAATTCAAAGGGTATCTTGTACATGGGGAAAAGCTCCCTCCCCTCTTTCAGGTTTTCTTACCTTTCAGATCATCCAGCAAACGGGACTATGGCCAGAATATGACGTCCTGCGCTGTAACCGCGGGACTTCATATCCCAGTCTCGGCCACCGCGGGACTTCATATTCTGTCCGCAGTCCCGCTCGCTGGATGATCTGAAAGGTAAGAAAACTTTGGAGGGGAGAGGGGAGCTGCAGCCTAGACATCATTTTAACATCCAGGCGCAGTCTGACTCCAGACCAGCGGTGCTGGTAACCCCCCTGTATAAGACGCACCATGTTTTTGGACACCAGATTTTTCCAAAAAAGGTGCGTCTTATACATGGGGAAATACGGTACTTGCACATATATCTGCACATATACCTGCACATACACCTGTACGTTTTTGCTAGGTGAATGCTACACATTTCCTTTATGGAACTGAATCCGACACATCCATAATGTTCCATAATGGAGTGCTTTCCGACAGTGAAACAGGAAGCATATGTGAAGTACACATGGTAGGAGGGGGAAGGTATGCAAATTGTACAGAAAAGGCTTGATTAAGCCCTTACGAGCAATCCTAATTTGCACACCAACCCCATTTTTCATGGGGATGGCGCCAAAAATTTAAGGTCCCTGCTGGTGGAATTCTTAGAATCTGGCTGAGGACCTGCATCGTAACTCCCCTGCCGCTGCATTCAGAGCTCCGCCCACAGTGGCAGCGGAGGCCTGCATCTGGTATAATAATAATAATAATGGGCCGTATTTACAGATCCATTTTCACGTGAAGTTGCGTGCGTATTTTTAGGTACGTTTTAACTGTGCATGTGTTGTAAATTTATTTATATAAGGTACGTAGAATATATATGCATGTAAGTGCTTTAGGCAACGGACATGTGAATCGCACTTGGGGACATACGTACGGAGGGGAGGGTTTGAAATACGTACCTGAAAAGTTATATGAAAGAGGGTGGGGGGAATCATTTAAATCAGTCTTTGAGGGTGCGGTAACATAGAATCGCACGTAGAGCATACATATACACATGTAGGTACACACGTAAAGTTAGAGGTGGTCTATGGAGGCGTAAGTCTACGACTGCACGGCCGCGAGAGGGGAGTGTCATGGGTGTTGGTGGGTGTTGGCTTGCAACGTGCGTGCGTATAATTGCGGACTTTTGAACAAATGCATCTCTGAATATGGCCCAATAATACTACTGCATTGGAGTCTGTGAAGATGAGGACAAAGTAGAGACCAGGATAATACAGAACTAGACACAAGGAAAAACAAGGATATAAGGAGCCAGTGAAAAAACCAGAAGATGCAGAAATCACAGGGTTTAGGAGAATTACCTAAACAAAATAAAAAGATGAAATGGTCGACAATGATTACATTTAGTCAAATAAAAATGCTTAAAGAAATAGGTTCATATCTATTAATATATTGTGACAGAATGGTTCAATTGACAATAATTCTGCATATTGTAGCAGGCCCCCGAAAGTGACATTTGCCATTGGAGACATGCTATCACTGATATACAGTATTTTTATGCTTAAAATATCGTTAGATCATGTACTGTCCAAAGATGCTCTCAAGATGCAGGGTTTAAGAAATCAGGAAGCCATCACTCTGGCAGCTCCAGGCAGGAAGCCATCTCTCTGGCAGCTCCAGGCAGGAAACCACCTCACTGGCAGCTCCAGGTAGCTAGATTGTTAAAATTATCTAGAGGTAAACTGTAAATACATAGTTTACTAAATCTATGAGCACATTCAGTCAGGGGCGTTTTAAGAAGTGAGGAGGCCCTTGTGCAGGATTTGTACATGGGCCCCCTTACCTGAGATAGGACTGTCTGTCCCAATTTGCAGGCAGAAAAGGGGCAGGGCTTTAGGCATTAGCCATTAGGCCCCTCCCCTTTTTGGGCCCGCAAATTGGGGCAGTCACACTGCAGGGGAAGAGGGACTCATTTGGCATCTATTTCTTCCCTCTGGAAGATCTTAGAGGAAAGAAATAGATGCTGATTGGCCAGCCTTCCCCAGCCAACCCAGGGTGCAGGATGCATGCCACAGGACCCCCTGTGCACACCCTGCATCCATTATAGATATGCCTATGCATTCAATAAATTGGCATAGATGGCTCCAGAGTTGGCCTTAATAACTATAAAAATACTTGACAATGGATTTTGAACTTAACAAAAAATTATATTAAATGACCCTCTTAAGATGGTACCTACATGTTGTATGTAGTCTATTACAACTTTAACCTCTACTCTATTTATCATTGAATGGTCTTACATGACACTATTTTTAGCTGTGACAGATACTAAAAGCCTTTTCTTGGATTGCTTAAATATCCAACAGTATAGTCTAGCAGATAACTAGTGGCAGGCTCAGCCAAGAAATAAGAAAGGAATTATGCTGTGTGATGTCATGGTGCACTATTGCTGCTAATACTGCCAGACTGTCAGTCCAGGCCTAACGCCAACAACATAGATGCAAATAGGACTTCATGTCCAGCTGTTGATCCCAATATTGCTCTGTACAGTCAGCCATCTGTCCCTATTATAATTCATGACTGCTTACAGTGTGTGTAGGAAACACATATTTTTTCAGTGAATATAAGCCTGGTATTTTCCAGAAAGGTTTTATAATATGGAAAAAAAACCCTACAACTTTCACTGATATCAAATTCCAGAATTCAGCATATTCAGAAATCCACAAACATGCAGTGGCGGTTGACTAGAGGAGACAGAGCAGAGGGTGCAGACAAGCCAAAATGGAAAGAAGGACAAAGGGACAAAGGTAAAAAACAGAACAGGGCAGATCAGAGAACGAGACAAAGGACAGAGTGGAGTGCAGGACAGGGGAGAGGGGAGAGTGGGAAAGGGCAGAACAGAGAGCAGGGCAAAGGACAAAGCAGAGAGCAGGGCAAAGGACAAAGCAGAGAGCAGGGCAAAGGACAGAGAGGATAACCGGACAAAAGACAGAGCAGAGATCTGGACGAAGGACAGAGAGGAGAGCAGGACAAAGGAGAGAGCAGAGAGCAGGGCAAAGGACAAAGCAGAGAGCAGGGCAAAAGACAAAGCAGAGAGCAGGGAAAAGGACAGAGACGATACTAGGAGAAAAGACGGAGCAGAGATAGGGACAAAGGACAGAGCAGAGAGCAGGGCAAAGGACAAAGCAGAGAGCAGGGCAAAGGACAAAGCAGAGAGCAGGGCAAAGGACAGAGACAATACTAGGAGAAAAGACAGAGCAGAGATCTGGACAAAGGACAGAGTGGAAAGCAAGAGAGCAGAGCAGAATGGAGAGCAGGACAAAGGACAGAGCGAAGAGTGGAGCGAAAGAGAGCAGAGTGGAGAGCAGGACAGAAGACACAGTAGAGAGCAGGACAGAGCAGAGAGCAAGAGAGCAGAGCAGAATGGAGAGAAGGACAGAGTAAAGAGTGGAGAGCAAGAGAGCAGAGTGGAGAGCAGGACAAAGGACAGATCAGGACAATAGACAGAGTAGAGAGCAGAACAGGGCAGAGAGCAGGGAACAGGACAAAAGAGCAGAGAGCAGGACACAAGGCAGAAGAGAGAGCGGAGAGCAGGACACAAGGCAGAAGACAGAGCGGAGAGCAGGACACAAGGCAAAAGATAGAGCAGAGAGCAGGACACAAGGCAGAAGACAGAGCGGAGAGCGGGAGAAAAGGCAGAAGACAGAGGGAAGAGTAGGACACAAGGCAGAAGACAGAGCGGAGAGCAAGACACAGGACAAAAGACAGAGCGGAGAGCAGGACACAAGGCAGAAGACAGAGCGGAGAGCAAGACACAAGGCAGAAGACAGAGCGGAGAGCAGGACCCAAGGCAGAAGAGAGAGTGGAGCGCAGGACACAAGGCAAAAGATAGAGCAGAGAGCGGGACACAAGGCAGAAGACAGAGCAGAGAGCAGGACACAAGGCAGAAGACAGAGCAGAGAGCAGGACACAAGGCAGAGGACAGAGCAGAGAGCAGGACACAAGGCAGAGGACAGAGCAGAGAGCAGGACACAAGGCAGAGGACAGAGCAGAGAGCAGGACACAAGGCAGAGGACAGAGCAGACACAGAGAGCAGATGAAGGGACAAAGGACAGATAGCAAAGAGAAAGACATAGGAGTGCAGGACAGAGGGCAGATCAGAGGGACAGAGTGGAGGTTGGCTCACTAATGTTTTTAGGCAGGGGGGTAGGACTTGAGGCCGTGGTTTCCATGAAACCATGGGCCTCAAGTCACTTGCGGGAGGTTTACAGGCTCTCCCGGGATACCAGGAGAACTGCCCGAAATTCTGGAGTCTCCCGGACATTCAGGGAGAGTTGGAAACCCTGAGTTGACCTTATAAAGATCTAACCGGGGACCCTAACCAAATAAATATATTATTGTAAACTCAACTCTTTTTTTTTCTAATAACAATTTATAGCATTTTTAGTGGTTTCATGAATTACTGTATATGACGAGTGGATTTCAAATGAATGAATGAGTTACTAAGAATTTTATTGTTATTTATCTGTACAAAAGAATAAAATCTATAGTGAAATCTAGAATTTATAGAGGTAAGCAATAACTAACACGACTGTGTCAACATGGTAAAGATGACTGCAGGTATATGGGCTTTTCCTATCGTATATTTGTTTAATATGGTATTGATCACAGGCTGTTCTGGTATTATGTAACAAGCTTCTTTATATAGATGCTGGATCAATATATACCTTGAAAGCACTGGGCTCTAAATGGCCTAATGAACAATGTTTGCTTCCTCTTTTATGCTTTAGGGTATATTATATTGTAAGGACTATGGTGCAGATTCACAGTTACGTAGTTTTCATCTTACGCACGTTGTTTTAAGAATTGAGCTACTACGCATGTGTAGTAGCTTATTTTTACATAGTTGATGAGGTTGAAAAAAAGACAACAGTCCATCAAGTTCCACCTATTTTGGATCTCCTGCGATCCCTATCTTTATATTGGAAGTTAATCCATATAAAGCAACCTCCAAACTGTTGCAATCCTAAGATAAATAAATACATATGTTTCTCCCTTGCTCCACTACTGTCCTTTATTTAAATTAGCGGTCCTGGTAACCCTGAATGTCCTTTTCTGCTAAAAATGTATCTAATCCTTTCTTAAACATATCCAGTGAATCTGCCATCACAACCTTTTCTGGCAGTGAATTCCACATCCTGACTGCCCTTACTGTGAAGAACCCTTTCCTTTGCTGGTTGTGAAACTTCTTTTCCTCTAACCTTAGTGGGTGCCCCCGTGTCCTGTGTACAGGACACGGGGGCGCTATCAATGTACCATTTCTGTACGTAGATTGCGTAAAACGCAGTCTTTAGCACTTACTTGAGTCTGGCTCCAACCCCAAGTTAGTAAAATGGCAAAAGGAGGACAACAACCATCAACAGCCCATGGTTTATCACAGGCAGCGCATGGCACGTCATGTGCATGTGTTTGGCCGGTGTTTGAACTTTGATTTCCTCTTTGATCAGGAGGTAATTCAATTGTTTTGCATGAACCGTACTAACCTCCTGAGCCTTTATGAGCAGATGAGGAGGGATTTGGACCCAGCAATATAATGGTCCCATGCAGTGTCTGGCCTGCACAAATTACTGTGTGTTCTCCACTTTTTGGCCACAGGGTCATTCCAGTCTGTGACTGGCAGAGTGGTTGGAATATCACAGGCGACATTTTCACATTACTTAACTCATGTGTTAAGTGCACTGATTAAATTGTCGTGTACATATATCTGCTTCCCCAGCCAGGAGGAAACTTGGTGTGACCTGAAGTTACACTTTTATCAACTCTCTGGATTTCCCAATGTCCTTGGAGTGATAGATTGCACACATACTGCGCTGAGACCACCTAAAAGCAGGCCACATTTATATACCAATCGTCACCTTTACCACTCATTGGGTCTGATCCAGACCTACGCCCGCCGTTGCTAGAATGGCGAGCGTAAGCGTAAGATCGTCTGAAAAGCCTATCTGCGCACGCGCCGGGCAGAGGTTGCCCGGAATCGCTACGGCAACGACCGATCGTGGATCGCCGTAGGGATGCTGGAAGGGGACGTCCCCCAGCGTCCCTACGTTCAGGTTAATACACCCGCACAGGGGGAGTGTCGGTGAAAGTGAACGCCGATACGCTGTGCTTTAGTTAGCACAGCGCATCGGCGTCGGTCTGGATCAGGCCCATTGTGCAGATGGTCTGTGATGATAATAGCGTTCTGTGTGAAGTCTCACGATTTTTTACATAACTCCGGAGATTTTAAAGCAAACTCTTGAGATTTACTCTGAAACAAAGCATTTTCCTATACATACCATTACATTCATACAAATCGTGGGCATCTCTGGAGTTTGAAAAATCTCCATGCAAAATCGCCCTATAGTAAATACAGAGATCTTTGTGAAAAAATCTCCACTCAACTCCGGAGATGTATGGAGATTTTTTTTGGGAGATTTAAATCTCCCCTTAGTAAATGAGGCCCCTGGACTCCAGCCTTTGATCTCCATTATGAAGCCTTTGTCATCTGTCTCACAGAAGAGCAGTGTGCTTAGAGGGTATTAATGTTGTGCCTAGGAGTGGCCTTGCTTGTAGGGCACACTTCAATTGCCCACGAAGCTTGGTCGCGGTGTATATTTGTGAAGTCACAGTGTGGATTTTATCTGGCACTTGCATATTTCCAGTCTTCACGGTCAATTGAATGGGGCTCATAGCTACAGTCCTGATTTTTACTTAATCTCTGCATGTGTGGATTAAGTTATGGTATAAAATATCCCAGTTATATGCCTATAATTTACCTGACATAGGAGCTGTCCAGCTTCTGAAGTGGTAAAGAGTAACATGTAGGAATGGAGGGGATAGCTTCTTGCGTGTTGATTCATATTTTGCCTCTCTCTCTTTCTAAATATAACAAAATAAGAAGTCATTAAGGCCCAATAAATCTATGATTTATTATTTACACTGAGCTCAGTTTCTCCTTGCAACGCTGTCTTGATCATTTTCTTTGAAGGCCACATGTCAGTGAGCTTCAGAAAGAGAGCTTTCCCATTAGACTGAAATGGAGCCATCCTGGAGAAGAGGCCTACAAAGGACACCAGGGTCACCTAGAAGGGTAAGTATTAATCAGTGGAGACGTTACATAGGCCAGGCGTGTTGCAATGACAGACAATATTGACACCTGTGTCTCCTATCAGTGCTACGCTCACTACGTCTGGATATAGAGGGTTGATCTGCCACCAGGGGCCAGATTTACTAAGCTGCGGGTTTGGAAAAGGGGAGATGTTGCCCATAGCAACCAATCAGATTTTAGCTGACATTCTCTAGAATGTAAAAAGAAAGTGAGAGCTAGAATTTGATTGGTTGCTATAGGCAACATCTCCTCTTTTCCAAGCCCACAGCTTATAAAATCTGGCTCCAGGACTCTTTCCATATTAGACTGTCTTGGCCAGATCAGAGGCCAATAAGTTTTTGGACCTAGGGCCAGATTTACTAAGTTGCGAGTTTGGAAAAGTGGAGATGTTGCCCATAGCAACCAATCAGATTCTAGCTGACATTTTCTAGTATGTAATAGAAAAGTGAGAGCAAGGATCTGATTGGTTGCCATTTGCAACATCTCCACTTTTTCAAACCTGCAGCTTATTAAATCTGGCCCCTAGTCTTATGCTCAGGTTAAAAATTTCCATCCCAGCCGGCCCAGCAGGGAGAATTTTTTTTTTTTAAGCATAACGCGAATCCATGGAGCATATTATTAAATTTCACCATATCGAATAAGCTTTATCTACCAACCAAATGTGAGCCATTTATTCCAACGTGTTAAAATTAAGTTTTTAATAAATGTTTAAGCCTTGTAATAAAAGTATATAGCCTCTGCTATTCTAATAGGAAATGGAATGGGGAACACATTCACGGTGTCTCCTTTTGTTGTGATTTATATAGGATGTAACATGTTGGAACAGAAGGAGATTGGAGGATCTTTAAAAATAACTCAAAGCAGCATTTGTTAAAGTGTCAGTATAATCAGGAAATACATACTGCAAACATAAAATGTCCTTCTCTAGGTTACTGCTTCAAATCAGCAGCTGTTATTTTGTGTAGTGTGATCAGTACTGGCTCCAAGCGATGTGGACTTTAGAACAGTGCAATAAATTTAACCATGACCTGATTGATGTAAGTTATAAGGGCTGTGCAAGCCAAACAGCCGGTGTACTTCTGGTGTTTCAGACTAATGGAGTTTCCAGTTTATATTTAATAAATGAAAGGACAAGTCACTTTTATTATTATACCAAATTAATTAGTCATTCTTACTGAATTAAATAGCATTCAGGAGCCGTCTTCAGGTATATTTGGGCTGATAGAGGTAAGATATGGTTGTGTTTCTTGCACTTACCTGATTGATGGACTGGAGCTCAATACTATTTAATCAACATCCGCTATGTCGACCATGTCACAATATCAGCGCTTAAGAACTAGACTGGGAAGCTATATTGACAGGTGAGTACTCGACATTAGTAGTCAACATTAGGGTTAGGCTGGAGATTATTTAACAGGTTTATATATAGCGCTTTACAATTTTAACAATCAGTAAACATAAAACTGAGTAGTAACAAACAGACTGGGTGGTAAAAGGGCCCTGCTCACAGGCTTACACTCTATAGCACATTGGGTTTGATACATAAGGGCAAGTGTTATATATATCACACAATGGAGCCAGTGTTAGTAGCAGAGCTGAGGGAAATAGAAAGAGAGGATGTGCAGGTTTGTGTCAATCATGTAATAGAAAGGAAAGTAACACTTAGCAGTAGCGATAACTGAGGACAATCTCCCTTTTGTTAATCGACAACAATAAATATTTTATTATCATCAAGATAACAATAGCCCTGATCCAGAACTATGAAGGACAGGAAACTTATGTATACTGAATATGTAATTTACCTGTTCCATTCATACTGCATATATGCAGTTCCACGCTTACGCACAGAAGCCCTGGACATAGGGAACTTGTTTCCGTATGTTTATAACTTACGTATGTGGGGCAGGCCTGGCATCCATGCATAGTTTATACGCATGGGGCCTGATCCAGACCTACGAAGTATTAATGCCGGGCGTAAGCGTAAGATCGGCTGAAAAGCCAATCTGCACATGCTCTGGCCAGATGTTGACCGGCGTAACTATGGCAACGCCTGATCTAGGATTGGGCGTCCGTAGTAGCAGCGTATTAACGGCTGAGGGGGCGTTCCTTGCCGTTACTGCACAAAGGTTAATGTAGGTAGGTGGGGTAAGTAGTTTAATGAGGAAGGGAGGGAGGGGTTTTACTAAATACGCTCCGGTCCCAGTGTATTTACCCTCGCTTATGCCGGCTGAAGTTAGGGTAGCCTTCAGCCGGCGTCAACGAGGGTAAATACGCTGTGTTGGGGTAGTGCATGCCGATACGCTGTGCTTTAGTAACCGCATTGGCGTAGGTCTGGATCAGGCCCATGATGTCTGGGCTTCCTATTTAAATCATACTGTATGGGCTGTGCTTATCCCTTATGTACAATTGTCCACACATTTACACTAATGTGCGGACAAGGTAAGGTAGAGTTTTGTACACATGGGAGGGCCCTACCCAATCACATATGGATCCTACTCAATAACATATGGAACACTTAAGAGGGTGGATGCACAGAATCCCTCCGTACGTCCTTAATATGCTCTTTGTTATAGATCCGGTTCAATTCTCTCAAACCTTAGTGTTGTCAAGAATACAACCCTGCTTATTACATCTTTGATGACTTTCATAAACCGTTGAACTAATATAGCCATTGTATGAAGGTCTATGCAAATTGACTATCAAACTAATTTACCACTCCCTCTGGGCCAGATTTAGCTGGCTACATGCTAGAGGATAATTGGTTTGATTACCCAGTTTCTCCACCGATTGGCTTGGTTAACTTATAGTGTGTGGCATGAATGGGGATTTGACCCAACTGCAACTTTTTTTTTAGATGTGTTGATTTACTACCTAACTCGAAGTGCTGCTAATAACAATGACAATGGCATATGACTACTGTATATTTCTTAAATGATGTTTGTGAATCAAAATAGAACTTTAATTGTGATCCTCCCAGACAGTCATTACACTGATCTTTTCCCAGACAGTCATTACACTGATCTTTTCCCAGACAGTCATTACACTGATCTTTTCTTCTCTGGTGACCCGCTCTGTCTTCACTCTTCATCTGTGGATCACCGGAGAGGTAATTAATGGTAGATCCTAGTGTCTCTTGTCAGGATTGTGAAGAAATTAAGCCGTTTGTGGCCACATGTATTTCTTAAGAAGATAGCAGAAAGGAAGACTTCTGTGTGAAATTCATGTATAATAAAATAACAGACAATGCAGTTCTTTATATATATACAGTAGCACAATACATTAAAAATCTCCTCTTCATATTTAGCCACTCTGCTATGCTCAATGCAAAGCTGTCCATTACGTGACCACATCTTATAGGATTAACCACAAAGACATCTACAGGGCTTAACTATACTAGACTAATAGACAGGCCATGGAAGACAAATTTTAGCCTGAGTGTAAAGCCTATTAGATATATACTTTACATTTATAAAAATAGAGAGGTTTACTGGCCCAGACTTAAGTTCTCCATACACTAGGGCGATTATTGGCCCAATCATCCAATTATCAGCTAATCAGGCAAATAATCGCTGTAGATGGTGGCCAAGATACATTTTGAAAACATCAAATAAACAAAATGCTCCAGTATGATTATTTGATTTTTAATCAGCACTAGCCTTTAAATAACCTCTTTTAAGCCCACCCCCAACCTCTAACCAACTATACTACTTAAAACAACTGAACTTAACTCTTAATCCCTGTCTTTCTGATGTCTGATGGAGCACCTGCCTGCCATTTATGTCCCTGCAGCTCTAGGAGGGCCTTGGTTCTTTATAAGTATAAACAGAATGGAAGCTGCTCAATCAATTTATAGGTAAATGTGAACAGGTGCGTGAAAGGCAGGGGGGTAATCTGCTAGCCACAGAAACAAAGAGGGAAAAAAAAGCCCCAGCACACTGCCATAAACCAGTAACAAACTCTACTGTTCTATCTGTAAAATAAAACACAGAAATGTTCCTTACACATATTTGCGCAAATATGCGATAAGCCACCAGCCACCGTCAAGGCCTTTCTGTATATGGTGGTCCTAACTCTAACAATGAGAGTCCCAATGTTGGGTCACATATATATGTTTATAAATTGAGAGCCAAACTTACCTAGGAGACACCTCTTAAGGTCTCCAAAATGGCTGCTGTGGAGCTCCCCCTCACAGCTGCTGCTCCCAGACATGCCCACAGACAGAATAAACACAGGATGGAAGTTGCTCAATCAATTTATAGGTAAATGTGAACAGATGCATGAAAGGCCGGGGGTAATCTGCTAGCCACAGAAACAAAAACAAAAAAGTATGTTCATATTTATATCATAGGTCCCAGTCTTTGCAAATTAAAGGGAGTGAATGCCCTGTTGGCATGAGGGAAAGTAAACGCCTGGCTGTACAGGCAGGTACACCAGGCATGAAGGGGTTAGCTGTTAGTATAGGGTTTAGTCACTTAGATTAGGTTGTGGGCGGGATTTATTATAGTTGAGATGTTGAGTCCAGGTTTCTTCTGGAAGTTACTTCCCTCCCTCCCTCCCTTCCCTTTAGTATTTATTAACGTGTTTTCCTTTCAGTTGAGGCATAGTTTGGCGGTAGAGCTGGGGCGGTCAGCAATTTATCATCGCTTGCCTAGTGCTTGAGGGAAGACACACCCCTTCGAGTTGAAGCAAGGATGCAATGCCGGCTGGCTGGTGTCCCTGTTTGCTTCCCCGGAGCCCTCCGGGGTGCGCAATTATGACAGGGGGTGTGTGCGTGAGTTGACCATTTCCTCCGGTGTGCTGAGGGCAGGGGGTTCCTGCCCTCCATTTCGATGTTGCCTCCTACTAGCTGACTCTCCACCTGCTAGGGGCGCCACCTTTTGCCGTTCAATTATAGTCTTAATCATCTAATAATTTAGAACTATTAATAAACGATACCCCCTATTTAAATGCCATACCATTGTCTGTGTTTTTATTTCTTGAATGCATGACGTGATTGCACTGGTCAGCCATTGGTCCTTTAAGGAAGATCTCATTTGTTTCTCTATCTAGTATACACACACACACACACACACGCACACAGACACACACTATAGCGCCATTAGCTTACATAGCGCTTTACAGAGAATATTTAACATTCACATCATTCCCTGTCCTAATGGAGCTACATTCTATGTTTCCTAACACACACAGACACACACACACACACACTCACACACACACAGACACACACACACACACACACACACAGACACACACACAGACACAGACACACACACACACAGACACACACACACACTCACGTGTTTTAAATTTTCAGCTAAATGACATTGTGTGGAAGTTATAAATGTTTCATGCAAACCGGGATGAATAAGATAGTAATCTGCACTGATTTCTCTTTTCCACCTCCTGTCATGTGATTAATCATTGAAATAAGGGGTGAGGAAATCGTTTAAAGCACAAACATTGCAGAGGAAATGTAAATTTAGTAACATGTGGGGTGTATGCACTTTCATTTTTCATTTTGGAGGAAACTGCAGACAAGAATAGGTTCACAAACACCTTTTATCTACACGTTACCTCCCACCCCCCTTAAAATAATGAATTGTGTATTTTCATGAATAGAGTTTAAAGACACATTCATTTATCATTTAACTATAAGGGACCTAGGGCCAGATCCTCATTTGGTAACATTAGGGAAATTATACAAGCCTCTAACGTAATTCCACTAAAAAGTAACATTTGTGCACCAGGTGTTGTGCTACAGATCTCCTAGCGTATAAAACTCAGTTCTGTATACTAGATCTGTACCAGGTTGGGGGAAGACTTGTTTTCCGCATGTCTAAATAAGTGCCGGGGGCGGCGATCAGTAGTTCCTCCCCTTCCATGACCCTAAACCTAACCCTCCCTTCCCCACAGCCTAACCATAACCCTCCCTTCCCCACAGCTTGACCCTAATGCTCCCTTCCCCGCAGCCTGATCCTAATGCTCCCTTCTCCCTAGCCTGGCCATAATACTCCCTTCTCTATAGCCTAACCCTAAGACCTCCTCCCCCTGCAGCCTGACCCTAACCCTCTCCTCCTATGGCCCTAACACTAACCCTCCCTTCCTAAGAGCCTAACCCTAACACCCCCCCACCACTAAAAGTGCCTGGAGAGGTTACTCACCTCTCCGGAGCTGTCTGGGGCGGGACCTGCTGGTCTGGGGAAAATTAATGGGTGAGAATACCGATCGGCATACCTATCCATTCCTAAAACATAAATCTAAAACTGCTGCCATTCGAAATAGAGACAGCTGAAAAGGAAATTTCGGCTGCCTCTATTTCTGAAGGCAGGCCATCAGAGTGGGGACTCCCACTGGAATGCTAGGATAGGAGTAGGGAAGATAAAGTATTGAATACTATGAAGCAACTCGCCCTGTTTGGCTTTTGGAAGTCTATCCATTGATAAAGACAACTATATAGCATTTGGTGGAACACAGAACGCTCATACACACTTGCCTTCATTGACAGGTGTATGTGTAGACTTCTCTTAATAGCAAGGTTGTCAACTTCAGCAAATGAATATCAGGAAGATTGTGATAGCACCATTAGGGCTTTCCACCAATGGGATGTGTCCTGTGCCGCCAAAAAGGTGTTTCCTGTGAGTAGCTCCACCCATGGGTGTGTCTATTGCTGAGAAAAACTATTTCTCAATAAATATGGCAACATCAGAATTTATATTTTTTATTTATTTATGAAAATATTTTTTATTTTATTTTATTTTATTAGTATTATTAAGAAGACTGTGATTAGGAGATCTGCTCACTTCTTCAACCATATAGAGGAGAGACCAAATTATATTATTAATTTCTGTCTTCTTTATTTAAGTGATGTTGTCACTGCCAGTCTTTGATTGCATCTTTTGGCTTCAATGCAGGGAAATAGGACACAATTTCTAAATTATTTCAACATACTACAATGACTTCTACAACTGCATCAGCATCAGGGAAATTGCCAACAATTCAGGGAGTCAGGTAGATTTTAATTTTATAGCATGGGTGGGTTTTAGTAGTTCCATGCAGATCAGTGGTTATCTATCTATCTATCTATCTATCTATCTATCTATCTATCTATCTATCTATCTATCTATCTCAAATCTATCTATGGCAGTGGCAAACGCAGGATTTTTAAAGGGGGGTTTCCAAATTATTGTAATACATGTGTCGCTAGAACGGCGGGTGTAAGCGTAAGATCGCATGAAAAGCCGATCTGCGCATGCGACGGGCAGATGTTGCCCGGCGTCGCTACGGCAACGCCCGTTCTTGGATCGGGCGTCCGTAGCAGCGCCGTAGGGACGCTGGAGGGGACGTCCCCCAGCGTCCCTACGTTCAAGTTAGTGTTGGTGGGCGGGGGAAGCTAGTTAAATGAGAATGGGAGGGTGGGCTAAGCGGCCATACGCTCCTGTGCGAGCGTATGGCCCCTTCCTTACGCCAGC
>WWET01000144.1:531837-553341 GCA_011038615.1 Limnodynastes dumerilii | reverse complement strand
AGACCTAGTTAAGTGCTTGAACTTAGTTACTCCTGGGCTAAAACATGTTGATTGCAGGGGAGTCATATTTCATCTGTTGCAAACAGTATTAGAGTTGAGAGGTGATGTTTCCTATCCCAAGTCTAAATAACAGTGTGATAGTAAAGCTGGTCAGTATCTGTGTGCAGTAAGCAATTCAAAGATATATCCCTGCATGCAAAGAATACAATTAACCCGACTCCCCCTGTAATCAGCATGGTTTAGCCCAGGAGTAACTAAAGGCGCTATTTACTAACTTTTACATTTTTAAAATTTTTAGGTGAAAATGACTGTTTTATCACTAAAACGTACATTATCACCAAAAAATAAACTACTTACAATTTACTATGCTGCATTCGCCATGCAAATCTGCTGTTTCCATGGCAATGCACAAACGCTTCACAAGTCTTCACCGGCCCATTGATCTTAATGGGTGTCAACACTACACTACAATTTACTATCCCTCTGTGCTGAAATGATCATTCGGCATCGAAGGTAAAAATAACGCCATCTCAGGACTTTATCCCAGCGATCTCCCCATATTCCCCTCTTTTCCTCCCTCTAATAGCTGTTATTGGGGAAGCTGCCAGACTCGCCGCGAGCACAAGCGAGCCTGGAGCAGCATCGTTCCCCGAAGAAAAAAAAAAAAAGGTAAATCCAGGATACCCTTTTTTTTTTTTAAGAAAAAAGACAGCCTCAATAAGGGCTTTTGGTTTTCTCTTAATTAACTACAGCACAGAAATATAAACTACGGGCCTGATGCAACGCAACGCTCGCTAGCGAGCGTACGCTCATCGTATGCGAATTTTCATCAGAAAATTCGCAATGCGCATGCCCAGTATGACAGCTTCCGGTCGCCCGCGCGTCATGAGCGAATGCGTATCGTTTCGTTAGCGTATTTTTCGCTCGCCGGGCGTATTTTTTTTACGATGGTCGGCTGGGCGCCCGTTTTACTACAGGGAGGCGGGGGTAGCCCTTTAAATTGTACAGTATGGGCGTGCTTAGCGTATTTTCTCAGCGTATTTTCTGCGAATTTTCGTACGGCCGACGGTCGTACCCAGTGTAGGGTATAGCCGCCGTAAGCAGGGATTTTACTATGGGAGTGCTAGGGGCGTGTAGGTTGATACGACGAGCGTACGTTCGCATTCGCCCGTCGTGCGAATTTTCGTAGCGCTGGATCAGGCCCATTGTCACCAAACTTAGTCCAAAACAGACAAGAAACAATAAGTCAATGGAATAAGAAACAACAACCTCCACCTGTAATCTGAAATCTGTAAAACCAAAAAGAGCCACAAGCTCAGATCAAGACCTGTCTGCTGTGGTGGTCCTAACTTTAACGAGAGTCCCTATATTGGGTCATCTAGTGTATCATGGGTGCTCAGTGAGTAGTACTTGTGTCTCACAGTGCTGAGGTCATGAGTTTGATTCCCAGACTAGGCCTTATCTGTGTGGAGTTTGTATGTTCTCCCCGTGTCTATGTGGGTTTCCTCCCACACTCCAAAAACATGCTGGTAGTTTAATTGGCTGCTGAAAAAATTTGCTCTAGTGTGTGTGTGTGTATGTGTGTGTGTGTTTTTCTGTGTTTGGGAACTTAGAATGTAGCTCCACTGGGGCAGGGACTGATGTGAATGTTAAAATATCTCTCCCAGCCACCTTCTCTGAGCCGAACTTCTACAGACTTCCATTGAGGTAAGATAACCTCCACCAAAATCCCAGACTGATGGGCTTAATGCTACTAGGGCTTAGATGTTCTTCACAAAGAGCAAGACCAGACACCAGATTCTTATGTATACGAATCCCTGAGCAACAGGTTATGTAGGATCTTCTAGTGCTGGGCCACACTATCTGTACATCTCTGCATTTTCTTATTAACCAGCCCCACTTGCCTGGATGAACTTCTGATACGACTATACTGTAAAATGTCTCAGAGGAAACTTTCAATTGTGAACTCAGTCCAGCCACTGTCAGAAGAGTCATTGTTTTTTAGTCTGGATGGGTAGGTATGTATTCCAATCGATTAAGAAAGTATCATGATGTCTCCAGCTCTACAGTGGCAGATAAGTGCTTAGTCTTTAGATGTCCCGAAAAGATGTCTCCTAAAGGGTAATCATGCATGTTTCTGTATTTGTGTTCTAATATGTCTGATATGTCCCTCCTGTACCTTGATGTATGTGAAAGCTGCTATCATGTCCCCCCTCTCCCTTCTCTGCTCCAAGCTATACATGGTTAGTTCCTCTTTCTTGGTATGCTGTGTGACACAGGCCATGTACCATTTTAGTTGCTCTTCTTTGCACAGTCTCTAATGTATTTATGTCTTTCTGGAGATATGGCCTCCAGAACTGAACACAGTATTCTAGGTGAGGTCGTACCAGCGATCTATAAAGGGGCATCACTACTTCTCTCTTTCTGCTACTAATTCCTCTCCCTATGCAACCAAGCATCTGACTTGCCTTTCTCATTGCTTTGTTACATTTCTTGGCTACCTTTAAGTCACCTAACATAATGACTCCTGGGTCCATTTCCTCTACTATAATACTATATTAAGCCTGTGGGTATTTAGAATTTTGCCATCAAACTGCAGTTGCCATACTCTTGACCATTCCTCTAGTCTACCTATATTAGCAGTCATTTGATTTCAATTCCAAGCTTTCAAGATTAATTAACAGTCTATGATGTGGGACAGTGTCAAAAGCCTTAGTAAAGTCTAGATAAGCTACATCTCCAGCCCTTCCTTGATCTATAACTTTAGTCACCATGGGCCTGATCCAGAACAACGCTTCGTAGCGAATTTACGCGTGGCCCTTTGGTAAGTATTGCGCATGCGCACCATAGAAAATACGCTCCGTAACGTAGCGTAATTGTGAACGTATGGGCCATTCACGTATGTGTCACGTAAATACTTACGTGTGGGCGTGCCAATTTTACGTGCATCCAAAATACGTCTGAAATACGTGAAGTAGGCGGGGGGTTGTATTTAAAGTGTACAGTATGGGCGTGCTTAGCTGCGTGAATTCGTCTAGCCCATAGGTACATGTGCGTATGAATGCGGTTACTTTGGAAAAAGTTAAGGTAGGGTTTGGAAAGCGTATCTTGAAATTACGTACGTTTAAGGGGTGTGCCGACGGGAGTGTAATGAATTTACGCGCATGAAAATACGCTACGCGAATAAACATACGGAAAACGTAGTTCTGGATCTACCCCAATGTGTGTATGGAATGGTATTTATATATTTATAGTGTTCAGTTCCTTATTTGTTAGGTTAAGGTATTGGTTCAATTTTATTTGTTCTTATTTACACACACATACATAAAACGTAGTTCTGGATCTACCCCCATGTCAAAAAAGTAATTAAGATTTGTTTGAAATGATCTCCCCAGTAAATCCATACTGCTGGGGATCCTGTAAGTTGCTACATATGAGATATTTTACAACTCATTTTAGATATAGTCAATATCCCTACTACTGAAGCAAGGCTAACTGGTCAGTAGTTGCCGGCCTCTTCCTTGCTGTCATTTTTGTGCATTAGGACTACTATACATTCACTCTCTTTTAATCCTCTGGAATTACTCCTGTAGCTAGTGACTGACTGATTAATTCTGTTCATGGTTTTACCAACACCCCTTTAAGCTCTTTTAGAATCCTTGGATATATCCCATCTAGCCCTATTGATTGATCTATTTTGAGAGTTTCGTCTCTGTAATGTTCCTGCATCTACCTCATTTTTATGAATATACATGCAACTTAACTGTGGCCCCCTTACCCTCTCTGTCAACAGTGAATACTGAGCAAAAGTAGTTATTAAGATGATCTTATATATTTTCTAGTCTTCCTCAACAAATATTTTACTCTCTGTCTTTTTGCCCTATTATTCCTCCAAATAGGTTTTTTCCTTTCACTTATACTGTGCCTAAAAAAGTTTTGCTCCTTTACCTACTGACAGGGCCATTAACTCTTTAGCTATGGTCTTTGCACATGTTATTAAGTCATGTAAATTTACATAAGAAACCGCTCCCCTTGGAGTGCAACTCTGTCTGCTGATGGAACCCACTAAATAATACCTGTGACCACGTGTCTCGTGCAGTTATTGTGGTACTTTTCGCATGCGTATTCTGCAGTCTCATGCTAGTGCCAGTACCAGACTAAGCAATTTCCACATATCCATAGATATGTTACAGTGGGATGTATTTACCGCTGTGGGACAGGTAGAGTTAAGGTCAGGCTGCTTGAAGTGGAAGGTTAGGATAAAACTGTAGGACAAAGAGGGTAAGGGTAAAGGTAAGGGTTAGGGAAGGGGTTAAGGTTCCTGTCTGAATCTTTGCAGATTCTCCATTTTCTGGAACAGCAGAAATTGTTGAAAAAAGACCGTTGTCACTGTTACATTGTCGGTGTGATTCGTCACAATCAGGTAATTGTATAGGCAAATCACACTCTTCAAAGTCGCGACTCCCCACTGCGATGGCTCTCATTGGGAAGTAGGGACAGCTGAAAGTTGGTTTTCGGCTGTCTCTATTTCGAATGAGAGACCTTTGAGAATTTTTTTTTATGAAGGCTTGAGTATGCGATTTGCTTCCTTACCCATTCACCGGGAACTTAGGGTTAGGCTACGGGGTGACGATGATTTAGGGTTAGGCTGTGTGGGGGGGTACACTTAGGGTTAGGCTGCGGGAGATACTTATGGCTAGGCAGCAAGGGGGGGGCTTAGGGTTAGGGTTAGGGAGTGGGTGCTTACTTTATGCCTCATCGAGGTATAAGCAATCGATATCCCAGCCAGCTGGAAACTGGCTGTGAGCAAACGGCCCTATCGAAATAGGACCGTTGGCAACGGGGACCCACACTCACACTTTATATATATGCATCTGATTGTAGGCATTCAAAGGGCTATATGTTCAGCTGAGCATCATACCCAATATCCTTTAATGGCATAAAGACAATAAAAGCATCTGTCTGGTACTTGAATGACTGCCTATGTGTCCTTTTATATTCGGTCATAAAATAACCTTAAATAAACTTCAGCCGTTTTATTTCTCAAAGTGATGAATTAAAAATTGTAAACTGATAAACTTACTAAATATTACTATCACAATTGTTTATGCTAAAAAAAAATAGTAACCTATAGCTTTCAAACAGTGAAAGTATCAGTCGATATAGGCTCAGGCTTGGTAGGACTAATTAAATTAAAATTTACGAGGTTCTAGAGCTTTTATACACATCTCCGAAGAAAATGTCATTTAAATGCAGATCACAGCTCGCCTTGGTGACAGTCTGCTGTTGTTTATAAATACCATGGCAGGATCAATGAGTAATAACTAACACACTGAAAGACTTTCAATCCGTTTCAGGATTTAAAATGAACCAATCAAAATGTGCTGTGTCCATATGAAATTCTCATAAAAACCTGGAATTGAAACAAATAGTTTTATGATTGCCAACCTGGGGTTTATGTGATAAGAAATAATGGACAATTGCAGAATTAGGGAAAAGAAAAAGATATAAAAAACAAACAAACCCCAAACAAAAACAAATTAAAGTTGCTACTAGGTAAGCCATGTTGAAATTTAATAGATGGGAATTAATTAATTGTATTTGGGGAAATATTGACTGGCACAATAGCACATGAATAATGGATTACTTTCCTTTTTAAAATCACTTTCACTTTTTTAAGGTGCAAGTGTAAACCTGAGTAATACTGTGTTGAACTGCAAGGGGAGGCCAATTTAACCCATGAAAACAGAATTAGAATGGAGAGGTGAAGATTTTTAGCGCAATTCTATTTCATAGGTTAAACATAAAGCTATGCAATATGTGAGATCTATGTATAAAAGTACGGCGGAGATACGACAATTGTAAGAGCCAGTGTATGTAGCATACGTTATGTACGGCGACACTTGCGGCCTTGTAAGAAGGTTGTTCGCATGCCTAGAACAACCTCCTAGACGGGAATTATGTACGTGCTGTACGTAATTCCCCTTTCAGCCGTAGTGCAGAATCGGGCCCATACTGTATAGTTTTCTGTTTCAGCTAGGAAACTTCACCTCTCAACTCCAATTCCTGTTTTCACAGTTTAAATTTGCCTCATCCTATATGGTTTTACTCTGGTCTATACTTGTTTTGATTTTTTATTTCAATAAAGTTTTGTTTCTTCTTTATTACAATATTGAGTAATTCTGTATGAAATATCGTAAAATAATATATATATCGTTAGAGGGAATTCACGTGTGGTGGGTTAATGTTAATGAGTCAATCACAACTAACTTCTTTATCCCAAAGTTGGGGCAGCACTTCCCTGGATGGTTAACATACGTTATATACGGCGACACTTGCAGCCTCGTAAGAAGGTTGTTTGCATGCCTAAAACAACCTTCTAGACAGGGGAATTACGTACGTGCTGTACGTAATTCCCCAGTCAGCCATAGTGCAGAATCGGGCCCATACTGTATAGTTTTATGTTTAACCTGTACATTAGATTTGAGCTAGGAAACTTCACCTCTCAACTCCAATTCTGTTTTCACAGTTTAAATTTGCCTCCCCCTATATGGTTTTACTCTGGTCTATACGTGTTTTGATTTTTTATTTTAATAAAGTTTTGTTTCTTCTTTATTACAATATTGAGTAATTCTGTATGAAATATCGTAAAATAATATATATATCGTTAGAGGGAATTCACGTGTGGTGGGTTAATGTTAATGAGTCAATCACAACTAACTTCTTTATCCCAAAGTTAGGGCAGCACTTCCCTGGATGGTTCTGCTGGTGTTTGCAGATCCGTAAAACAGTGCAAAATGGATATATGAAACCAGGATATGCTCTGAGCCATATCCGGCGCATATCCTGTTTTCATACATACATTTTATATATATATATATATTTTGTCACTTTACTGAAATTAATTCACTAATTTATTCCACGTTGTAGCATTTGAAATATTAGCAATATAAAAAGAGGGGGAGTGAATCACTGAGTTTTTGATAATGTATCACAGGGTTGCTGACACTTCCAGAATATCCGGGAGACCCACGAAATTCAGGCAATTCTCCTGAAATCCTGGGAGAGCCGGCCAATCTCCCGCATGAGAGGCCTGTCTCTCTCTCTCATTATAATAATCCCTAGTGTTACTAGGGATGGGTCGGGACTTCATGACATGACTTTTGCATATATAGCGTCATTCAGCCCTAATCAGCCGGCGGCTGTATCATGTTCGAAATTCAGCCGCTTGGACTGGCAACTGCATCCCCAGATGGCAGCTTTGGTATAGTCCAAGAACGATGGAAAAACCCAGCATGACAGTTATGCAAGTATGGAAGGGGCAGCAAAATAATCACTTTGTACCAGTTACAGGCAGTGGAGGCAGTACAGGAGACAATGGAAGCACTGAACTCTGTGTCCACTACAGGAGCGTAAATATGGGTCAGGACACTTAAAATCTATCATGTTATCTCTTGCTGTCTCCCCATCCCCCCCACACATTCAGTCAGTATAGTATTCTCTGTAAGTCTCTGGATAAACATTTCCAACACATATAAAGACTGAGCAATCACATGGAACATTCATCTGCAGTCCATGGGAAGTCCTATCACATCAGCAAACATCCCGCTGATTAATAATGTAGCTGCTTAAATTCATCTGGTGCCTCTGTATGTGTAATGACACGAAATGTACTGAGCTGGGGATTGGGGCTCATGCACAATGCTGCCATAATCTTCGGTGCCCCCGTTATGTGTGTTAACCAGCAGGGAAAAAGATCTCCTTAGGTGATACCTCAGTGAGTAGCAAAATCAAGTTACAAGCAAGTATTTATGATAAGTGGAAGAAATATCTCTAGTTTATCTAATGCGTGCCGTTGGCTTGCTGGAGATGACATTGTTTCAGAACACTTTCCCTTAGAGTCAGGTTATTCTGACCTACTTTGATGATGTGTAATGTGGGGTGCTCGTTGAAGACCTGACAGATTTGAGTCTGCTGTTATTCGGGGAAAGCATGATTGAGTTATGTTCCCAAAATTGCGTTTTGTTCCCATCAAAGAGCTGTGAAAATCATTTTCTGTACTGGAATAAAAAAAGATGTGGTGATAACGGACTAATTAATGTGCCTAATGGGTGCCGAGGAGGTTGTGATATTAGAAAGCGGAGAGTTGTTAAATTATAAGACAGAAGCTTCATCGCATTTCTTGTCTGGATATCAAAAGGTTACAGTCTCCTGTAGTTTTACACCTTTAACAAAATAGGTTTATGATATTGCATTACTGTAACTATTCCTGATTACACTCCTCTGTGCCAATTATAGTACCTAATAAAGGAAGGTGTTTGTTACATCTGACAAAGTTAGCCAGCAATTAAGTCAAGATAAAGCGTTGTGTCTGTTATAAAATTGTTATAATGCATATTTGACGATTTACTTTGAATGTACTTTTATGGGTAACATGGTGACTTGTGATTTCTTGGGTTTGGAGTGCGTTAAATATATAGGGGAAGATCCAGACCTAAGTGCTTGTTACGTTTCAGTGCATAGCATATTTTCTAGGCACTCCCCTCGCTCTTATGTACTTTGGCCGTTTTTTAAGCTCACCAAAGCCTACCTTAACTTTTCAAAGCGTAACTACTGACGTACGTAGAGGCACGCCCAAACTCTACGATTTAAATGCCTCACCCCGCCTCCGAAGCGTAATTACAGTTGTCATATGACTGTCACGCTTCTCCGTTCATAGTTACCAGGGCCGCCATCAGAAATTGTAACAAAATATGCAGGAAATTGTAACAAAATATGCAAGGCCCCGGGCCCCCCCCCCCAAGTTCTAAAATAAAAAATGAGCCTCTCTTGCAGCGATGCTGGAGGGTCACAGCAGATGAAATGTCCATCCACTGTGACCCTCTATTACAGGAGGAGGCCAGGGGCTATCCCAGGCCCCCTCTTTGTCCGGGCCCAGGACACTAGGCCCAGCTGTCCCCCCCTGATGGTGGCCCTGGTAGTTACGCTGTTGATACATGGCTGGTACGTACGTATGGTCTTTAAGACCGCGTATACGCAATCCACGTTGCAAGAAGTAACGTAGATTATGTTACAAAATTACTGCGCATGCGCAGTAGCACATTTCTCAAAGCTCTGAATACGGCCCTCTATGTCTATGTTTCTCTGCCACCAACCAATCATAGGCTACAGCCATGAGCCAATCACTGCTTTCGGCAGCCATTTTTTTTATTCTGGTGCTGATCACACCAAATTAGCTTTGCAGAGTGTCTAAAAGAACACATAATAACAAACAGGTCCATTTCCTGGGGTTCTAAAAAGGAAAGGTTAGAAACCTGGGACATTTGTAGCATCCCTGTACTACTAACCCAGTTTTTCTATTACAATGTATAAAAATATAACATCCTGCAGGATTGAGGGTATGCAGTTTGTCTTCCAATATCCGAATCTCTGCTGTGTCCCTTTAACCAAAGAATACACAATCTGGTGAAAAGTATTCATGCATAAATTCACACTTTGGTGTTCTGTGTGTTTCTGTGTGTTTGAATTCTTTTTTAGAGAGGTTTCATTTTTTTATATATTTGTTTCACAAAAAAGAAAAAGCTTAACACTTGATAATAAAATAGAGCCCTATCTTTATATTGGGACAAAATAGATTAAGATTTTTCTCTTTTTTTTTCAATCTAATACATTAAAACTAAACAACAAAAACAAAATGAAAGTAAAACCTATTGATTTATTATGTGGTTTAGCAGTCGCTACACATGACAAATAAACCTTAAAGATTCATATTAAGTGAAATTTAAATTAAAAATAACCTTTTAATTATAGAAATTCTGCATTTTCATATTCAACATCATCTGGAAATACCCAGTCAGCAAAAAAAAAACAAAAACATAAAAAACCCTCACACACATACTGAATTCAGAGCTAAGCAGACTTTCACTTCAGTTTAGGGAGGAATTGAGAACTGTGGCTGATTTTCCTGTTACAGTCTAACCTTTTGGGACAGGCCCCTTTGAACTGATTAGTAATAAGAATTTCAAGTGAAGAAGGCTGAAAACAGGAAATGAAACAAGAATTCAGCACATTACATTCTAATTGGTTGTTGATTAAAGTTGGCCACATACTGTAAAATAACCAGACCAATCATATTAATAATGAATATAATATTAATATTATTAATATTTATCAATATAATAATTAACATTAACATTAATAATATTGAGTTATCTTTCCCATTATTGTCCATGGCAAAGAACAATTTTTGGTAATAAATAGTCCTAAAGCCACTGACCTGATTATACTAATACCCCGATAATCGCTGGGAAGGGTGCGGGGCAGCGTGATTGTTGGTCAAGGTGTGGCCACTATACCAAGGCCCTGGCTATCAAAATGCTGTGTTGGGAGGCAAGAATATTGTGTAGTGCACGGTCAATTTTTGTATCGTTGCGAGTCCCGGTCCAAACGGCTGCTTTCAGAAATAGAGACAGCCGAACGTTCCTTTTTCGGCTGTCTCTATTTCAAATGGAAGCCGTTTTATATTTTTATTTTATGAATGGCAGAGTGTGCCAATTGGAATACTCACCCATTCATTTTTGCTGCAGATGACAGCTCCGGAGGTCCTCTCCGGGGACTTTTAGTGTTGGGGGGGTTAGGGATAGGCTCTTAGGAAGGGAGGGTTGGGGTTAGGTCCATAGAAAGGGAAGATAAGGGTCAGGCTGCGGGAAAGGGGGTCTTAGAGTTAGGCTATAGAGAAGGGAGGGCTAGGGTCAGGCTGCGGGGAAGGGAGGTTTAGGGTCAGGCTGCGGGTAAGGGGGACTTAGGGTAATGGAAGGGGAGGGTTAGGGTTAGAATAAGTAAAGGCTAGTTTTTTCACTTACCTATCGGAGCACCGTGTTTGGTGCTCCAGGGATTGATTGCTATTCCTCATTAAGGCATAAGCAATCGATATACCAGCCAGTTCGAAACTGGCTGGGAGAGAACGGCCCTATTGGAACAGGGCCATACAAAGCGGGGACCCACACCCTTTTAGTAAATACAAATCGGCAAGATAAACCATTTTTACACATACAAAGTCTAAAAGGTGCCTAAACTTAAATGTGATTATTAAAAAAAATTGCTTCAAATATAAACGATTGTGTCATGATGAAGTCTGTCTGTAACTGAACACCCTTCTTAGAAGGTTATACCTTCTAAGACATTAAGCATGGGCCTTATTAACTTCCAACTTCAACTTTTAACTATCTCGTGATCTCAAAAAGTTAATCGACCACTTTTCCTAGCAGTGCATGCTCAAGTGCACCATTCCCAGGACGCATCTGAATCCTGTTTCCAGTGCCATTTCTAACAGCAGAGTGAGACAGGATGGAATGGTGTTAAGTTTGTATGTAATGGTGTGATGAGAAAATAATAGAACTCCAATCTGATCGCAATTGTGGTCCAACGCGCAAAAAGATTTATTCATGTGCTAAAATAACCACTAAAATATACACAAGGTATATAAGTGCAATTATATACCTTGTATATTTTAGTGGTTATTTTAGCACATGAATAGAGTATTTTATCCCTTATATACAACTTTTATTGTTTTTTTATATACTACCTACCCCCGGCTTTTCACATATTCATATCATTCACTAGTGTTTTATTACCGTTTTGTAGGTTTTCATTTATTTCCCTGAGTGCCTCATACTACTCTTTTTACTTTATTGTACCTTTTGGAGGAAACAGGTGGTATTCCTCAAGAGTGGATTGGGTGATTTTTTTTAGATTTAGCTATTTATACAGCAACCTTATCTCCTCAGTATAATATCAAGGCTACTTCACTGTCCCCATTTTAAATGAGGGCTGTTATGAATATCTGAGGCTTGATAAAAGGATTGCAGAGGCCAATATAAGAGATAGAGGATTATTGCAGGTAACAAAGTAACAGAACAGTACAGAAAAAACAGAGAATCACTATGCACAAGTGCAAGGTAACAGATTCCAGGTAATACACAGGTGTGAAATAACAGATATCAGGCAGGGTATACAAGAACAAGGTAAGAGATTCCAGGTAATACACAGGTGAGAGGTAACAGGTATCAGGCAGGGTTTACAGGTATGAGATTCCAAGATAGAAAGGAGAAATAACAGGTATCAGGCAGAGTTTACAGGTACAGACACTGGTACAAAGGGCAAAGATTAACAACATAAACAAGGAACCTGAGAGAGCAAGCAGAAATGGAGACAAGTGGAGGCAGATTCAGGAACACTTCAGAGACCAGCAAACTAACACACAGGAAAAAGGAAGTAATGACCCACACCTGTGCTCTGGAATCATGGTACAGATAACCCTAGAGCACAGGTGTAGAATAACTAGCACATAACAAGATAGTCCCAGACAGAGTGCACAACAGCAGCCTCTAGGGGCAGGTGATAGAAATGCCCACCATAGAATAACTAGTCCAGGTCTGCCCCTATGGGCAAAACAAGATACAGCAGTCCAGGATGTAACAAAGGCATTGCAGTAGTTTGAAGGTATGGGTCCATGGATCGTATGTCTGTATGAGTGAGGGGAACTCCGAACACAGCAGCATTATAAGGTGTGTATTGGATTTTAACTTGTTAAATTTAACTTTTAGGTACTAACACCTTTTCCGTGCATGCGGGGTTCTGTAAGTACGTGAGAGAGAGGGAAGTGCACACACCCGGTCACTCCCTCTCTCATGTGGACTTTATGGCAGCTTAAGGTTCCATAAGCCTGCATTAAGTGTTTTGTGCGGATCAGCCCCCTCCTACACTGTACACTTAGCATGCTTCCCGTTTCCTTGGAAATGGGCTCGGACGGAACAAAGTTCTGGATGTCCCTATTTCGGAAATCAGGCATACTATGCAGGGACTGCAACCGTTAGTTGGGATGGGGGTATGGTAATCGTGCAGTAAGGGCTTGGTTAAGCTCTTATGTACGATCCCATTTTATGAGGGGCTGGAGCGTGACATTTAGGATAGGATCCAGGGTATGGAGCAGCCTTTGCATTTGGCCCAGTATATTTATTCCCATTCAGGAAGGTGAGCTTTAAGCTTTAGCTGGACTCTTGATTTAGAACATCAATTCTATTCAAAGTTATAAAAATAATAGAACTAAACAAAATTGATTTTAATCGTTATATTTTGTATTACTAATGCCACTAATAGTACTTATACCAATAGAGTCCTTGTGATTTAAGAGGTTTATATGTTCATAAATGTACCAGTTGATGGTTAGAACATTGGGTGTCCTTGATTCCGAGTTTTCCATCAGATTAGACATTTGCTGTTTATTGATTGTCTCGAGTGACTTCTTTAGAGTTTTGTTCTCTTTAGTGCCCTCTCAATGGATACAATTAGTACAGAAGTATCTGTTATGTTGATAGAAACATATACACAGTATCAGGTCTCTGACTAAGAGAGATGCATTGTCACACAATAAGAATACCGTAAACACAGCCAGTGGGTTAACCCATTGTTAAATTTAGTTTTAATGGAAATGTAAGATACAGATGTGCCCAGTTTCCACAGCCTAGTGCTTCTTTAGAGTAACATTTATCCCAGACTGTTGAGAGACTAATGGCAGTGTTGCTGGGGCATTTTCTTCCCTTTGTTTCTGTTGCTAGCAGATTACCCCCCGGCCTTTCATTCACCTGTTTGCATTAACCTATAAATTGATTTGAGCAACTTCCATTTTATGTGTATACTGTTTGGGAGCTTATCGGAGAGCAGCAGCTGAAAGGGGGTGTTGGCCCACAGCCGCTATTTTGTAGGCTTTAAGGGATGCTTCTTGAGATCCTTCTTGAGGTAAGTTAGCTCTCAATTTAAAAACATATATATATGACCCAACATTGGAACTGTCATTGTTAGAGTTAGGACCAACACAAGCAGAAAGGCCTTCATGGTGGCTGGTGGCTTATCATATATTTGCAAATATGCGTAACGGACTTTTTTGTGTTTTATTTTACAAATAGAATGGTATAGTCTGTTACTAGTAATGACAATGTTGCTGGACATTCTCTATCCTGTATGTATGTTACAGATTGAATGGTATAGTGTGTTACTGGGTAATGGCAGTGTTGCTGGACATTCTCTATCCTGTGTGTATGTACAGATAGAATGGTATAGTGTGTTACTGGTAATGGCAGTGTTGCTGGACATTCTCTGTCCTGTGTGTATGTACAGATAGAATGGTATAGTGTGTTACTGGTAATGGCAGTGATGCTGGACATTCTCTATCCTGTGTGTATGTACAGATAGAATGGTATAGTCTGTTACTGGTAATGTCAGTGTTGCTGGACATTCTCTAGCCTGTGTGTCTGTTACAGATAGAATGGTATAGTCTGTTACTGGTAATGGCAGTGTTGCTGGACATTCTCTATCCTGTGTGTATGTTACAGATAGAATGGTATAGTGTGTTACTGGTAATGGCAGTGTTGCTGGACATTCTCTATCTTGTGTGTATGTTACAGATAGAATGGTATAGTGTATTACTGGTAATGGCAGTGTTGCTGGACATTCTCTATCCTGTGTGTATGTTACAGATTGAATGGTACAGTGTGTTACTGGTAATGGCAGTGTTGCTGGGGCATTTCCTTTCCTGTGTTTCTGTAGCTAGCAGATTACCCCCCGGCCTTTCATGTATCTGTTTGCATTAACCTATAACTTGATCTAAGCAACTTCCATTTTGTGTGTATTCTGTTTGGGAGCAGCAGCTGAGAGGGGGTGTTGTTCCACAGCAGCTATTTTGGAGACTTTAAGGGGTGTCTTCAGAAGTGAATTACATTTAAATTTAAAAACATTTACAGTATATATTTATTAACAGGATTTTATATAGTATTTTCAGATTACATGGCACTTTACACAGAACATTTCACATCCGTCCCTGCCCCATTGGAGCTCCTTACAAATGTCTGTAACACATACACACACAGAAGGGTTAATTTATTCAGCTGCCAATTAACCTACCAGCATGTTTATGGCATGAACGAGCACCCAGAGAAAACCCACGCAGATAACGCCTAGTCCAGGAATTAAACTCATGACCATAGTGCTGTGAGACACAAGTGCTACTCACTGAGCCACCTTGCTGCCCTATATGACCCAGTATAGGGACTCTCGCTGTTAGAGTTCGGACCACCACAGCAGAAAGGCCTTTATCTGATGGTGGCTTATCATATAATTGGAAATATGTGTAAGAAAAGCTTCTGCATTTTATTTTACAGATAAAATGGTTTAGTTTGTAACTCATTGGTGACAGTGTTGCTGGGGCATTTTTTTTCTTTTGTCACTGTTAAAGCAGATTACTCCTGCCTTCTTGAACTTATTTTCATGAACCTATAAATTGATCTGAGCAGCCACCATTTTGTGCTTACTTGCCATTTAGTTGTAATTGGGGCATCAGCTGACGTCATCCATTCATACAGACACGATGGAAGTTTCCGGGCTGAAAGCAGTCTTATTCACTGAATAGAAAGGATAAAGAATTAAGAAATACACTCAAGCTAAATTTATCATCTGTTGTTGCAAAGATTGTCTATTACATGTAGAAATTGGACCTTAATATGGACTTTTCTATGGTCTAACACCTAGTCACAGTTGGGGTGTTCCTCAGAGTTTGCAGATGTAGTATTATACATATTAGGAATGACTGAGTCAGAGGCTGGATGTCGGTTGTAACAGTTGTGGTCATTAGTTGTGGTGCTGTCCCCGTGACTTGGTGCAATCATAGTGAGAGCACATGCACCGTATGTTCCTATAGAAACGTCTATATACATTAACAGCCCAGCAGAGCAATATACTGTATGGTAAATGCATGGAATCATTTCTAGAAATGTAAGTGAAATGTGTGGTGTCATTTCATGTATCTAGAAGTGATTATTATGTGATCTGGGCCTTACAAATGGACACATGTCTGTTTTTTGTTTGTCTTCCCTGAAAACCCCTAGAAGAGGCTGAGTGAACTGAAGGTGTCTTAGCTTGAATACAAATTTAATACAAAGGCTCCATCAGCAGATGCATCACATAGATGCAGTCTTTCTTGTGATGGCTCTAACACTGGGTGATTGTACCCCTCCATATATAATACTAAGCTACGGCCAGGGATGCTAAGTGAAAATGGTCGGACTTCGTCTGTGTGAACACCTTGACAGCCAATTCTGGTCCTACTGCCCATTAGACCTCCTCTTATGCCCATTTGTCTCTCATTCAACCCTATATTCCTATACTCCTATACAGAGTTGTGTGCAGAATATTTAAGGTAGGGTCCAGGGCAGGGGTGCAGGTGGAGTGCCCTGTTCTCCTGGGATCAGAATTTCCATACATTAGCCTCCATTGTGGAGGTTACGTACATAATTTCCTATTAAATCTGGGTCAGGGCCTATTTTTTTTCTTTTACTAATTTTAAGGTTTACACCAGCATCTGGGACACAAGAGGATAGTTGCGTTTATATCAGGCCAATTTCTGTTCATCGTTGTTGAATAATTGAATAGATATAATATTTAGTCCACCCCTAGAGACAGATTTACTAAGCTGGGGGGAAAGGAACAGTGGAGATGCTGTCCATAGCAACCAATCAGATTTTAGCTGACATTTTCTAGTATGTAATAGGAAAGTGAGAGCTAGAATCTGATTGGTTTCTATGGACAATATCTCCACTTTTCTTCACCCCCCCCAGCTTAGTAAATTTGGCCCTTGGAGCACTATATCCTTTACTTTAATGTAAGATCAAGAACATTGATAACTGCTCTCCAGACCTCTCTGTCCTGCACCAAGACTAAACGGCTGCTATGAAATGTTTGAAATGCCATCTGTCCAGAGAAAACGACTCTTCTTCTGTCCTCCTTGTGTTATTGGCTTGTCATCTCTTGTTATTGCATTCTGGGAGCCTGTGGTTTCCTCCTGAATCAGACAAACAAAACATTTGTGCAATTATTAGAGATGTGCAGGCTCGGTTCTCAGAGAACCGAGCCCACACGAACTTAGGGTTCCGAGGCGGGATCCTGGCATTGCTCGGATCTTCCCTCGCGCCTTGGGTGACATGACGTCACCTGAGCTTTCAAAAGCCCCGTCGGATCTCGCGGGGTTTTGTGGCTTTGCCACGGCGGCGCAGAGGACAGAGGACACACTGGAGGACAGAGGACACACTGGAGGACAGAGGACACACTGGAGGACAGAGGACACACTGGAGGACAGAGGACACACTGGAGGACAGAGGACACACTGGAGGACAGAGGACACACTGGAGGACAGAGGACACACTGGAGGACAGAGGACACACTGGAGGACAGAGGACACACTGGAGGACAGAGGACACACTGGAGGACAGAGGACACACTGGAGGACAGAGGACACACTGGAGGACAGAGGACACACTGGAGGACAGAGGACACACTGGAGGACAGAGGACACACTGGAGGACAGAGGACACACTGGAGGACAGAGGACACACTGGAGGACAGAGGACACACTGGAGGACAGAGGACACACTGGAGGACAGAGGACACACTGGAGGACAGAGGACACACTGGAGGACAGAGGACACACTGGAGGACAGAGGACACACTGGAGGACAGAGGACACACTGGAGGACAGAGGACACACTGGAGGACAGAGGACACACTGGAGGACAGAGGACACACTGGAGGACAGAGGACACACTGGAGGACAGAGGACACACTGGAGGACAGAGGACACACTGGAGGACAGAGGACACACTGGAGGACAGAGGACACACTGGAGGACAGAGGACACACTGGAGGACAGAGGACACACTGGAGGACAGAGGACACACTGGAGGACAGAGGACACACTGGAGGACAGAGGACACACTGGAGGACAGAGGACACACTGGAGGACAGAGGACACACTGGAGGACAGAGGACACACTGGAGGACAGAGGACACACTGGAGGACAGAGGACACACTGGAGGACAGAGGACACACTGGAGGACAGAGGACACACTGGAGGACAGAGGACACACTGGAGGACAGAGGACACACTGGAGGACAGAGGACACACTGGAGGACAGAGGACACACTGGAGGACAGAGGACACACTGGAGGACAGAGGACACACTGGAGGACAGAGGACACACTGGAGGACAGAGGACACACTGGAGGACAGAGGACACACTGGAGGACAGAGGACACACTGGAGGACAGAGGACACACTGGAGGACAGAGGACACACTGGAGGACAGAGGACACACTGGAGGACAGAGGACACACTGGAGGACAGAGGACACACTGGAGGACAGAGGACACACTGGAGGACAGAGGACACACTGGAGGACAGAGGACACACTGGAGGACAGAGGACACACTGGAGGACAGAGGACACACTGGAGGACAGAGGACACACTGGAGGACAGAGGACACACTGGAGGACAGAGGACACACTGGAGGACAGAGGACACACTGGAGGACAGAGGACACACTGGAGGACAGAGGACACACTGGAGGACAGAGGACACACTGGAGGACAGAGGACACACTGGAGGACAGAGGACACACTGGAGGACAGAGGACACACTGGAGGACAGAGGACACACTGGAGGACAGAGGACACACTGGAGGACAGAGGACACACTGGAGGACAGAGGACACACTGGAGGACAGAGGACACACTGGAGGACAGAGGACACACTGGAGGACAGAGGACACACTGGAGGACAGAGGACACACTGGAGGACAGAGGACACACTGGAGGACAGAGGACACACTGGAGGACAGAGGACACACTGGAGGACAGAGGACACACTGGAGGACAGAGGACACACTGGAGGACAGAGGACACACTGGAGGACAGAGGACACACTGGAGGACAGAGGACACACTGGAGGACAGAGGACACACTGGAGGACAGAGGACACACTGGAGGACAGAGGACACACTGGAGGACAGAGGACACACTGGAGGACAGAGGACACACTGGAGGACAGAGGACACACTGGAGGACAGAGGACACACTGGAGGACAGAGGACACACTGATGTTGCCTAGCCCAAGTCTCAATAACAGTGTGATAGTAAAGCTGGTCAGTATCTGTGTGCAGTAAGCAATTCAAAGATATACCCCTGCATGCAAAGAATACAATTAACTTGACTCCCCATGTAATCAACACCGTTTAGCCCAGGAGTAACTTATTTCAAGCACTTACTTAAGTCTGGATCCAGACCATTTTGCCTAAGACTTTCAACAAAAACTTATTCTATGTCCTTTAACTTTCTCTCCTATTTTGTTATCATCTATCAAGGAAAAAGACTTAAGAAAAGTACCGTATTTCCCCATGTATAAGACACACCTTTTTTAGACAAAAAATAGGTCTATAAATCAGGTGCGTCTTATACGGGGGATGTAACATTGAACTTACCTTTTCTGTCCCTCCAGCGGTCCCTCTGGCAGTGTCAGGAGGGACCGCTGGAGGGACAGGAAAGGTAAGTTCGGGGTGCGTCTTATACAAGGGAGCGTCTTATACGTGGGGGAAATACGGTAACATTGAACTTACCTTTTCTGTCCCTCCAGCGGTCCCTCTGGCAGTTTCAGGAGGGACCGCTGGAGGGACAGAAAAGGTAAGTCCGGGATGCGTCTTATACAAGGGAGCGTCTTATACGTGGAGGAATTACGGTATCTTACAAAAAATATATAAATAAAATAAAACTTTGTTATATGAGAGACCATAAAAATATCCATACTTTTACCTTTTATTACCTTCTTCTTGTGAAAATGTAAATTATTATATGACAATTACTGAGCATTATTCCTTTTCTGTTATAGGATTTAAATAATCAAAAATAAGCTTTAAATCCAGGAAAATATTCAAAGCGGTGATATAATTTCTTCCCTGTTTCGATATAGTCTCTTTTTTTTTATTTTTTTTTATTAAGGCTCTTATGTTATAGCATTGTAAAAAGAAGAAGCAGTTTCTCTGTAGCAAAAACAGCAATATTTGACTTTATGTCTCTGTGGGAGAACATTTTCTAACAATTTCTTATTTTAGATTCTACAGTGTGTTGCCAGAACTGCATAACCTTATAGTATTCAAGACAGTGTAAATCACCTGCCTCTCTGAAATCCATGTGACATAAATGAGGGTACTGTAACATAAACATAACATTAGTATTAGCTGCATTTCACACATCTTAAAAAAATACTTGCTATTGAAAATCAGGTTATTTTCGAATGCTGGAAAGATTAACATTAACGTTAATTAACATTTATTTTCTTTATAGGTTACTAGCAGATGTGCTCGGCGTTGCCCAGGTTTAAATCTTGAAAATGATTAAGTTGTCAATGAGTTGGATGTAACTGTCAACATTTGAAAACTAATTAGCAGCTTAACGATATGTACAGTTTTTTTTAGAACATCATTTAATGACATTTAACATCATTCAAACTAAACTTTGTCCTCTTTCCCGCCAAACTCCGCCTAAAACTTACATTATTTAATCAAACCACACCTTCTTTTTTTAAAAAACCCTCCCCTTTTGTGGACGGCGAATCGGGACTGTTCCTCTTAAATCAGGATGTAATTCATTCAAATCCATCCAGTGGAAAACCCAGAACAGGCTTCCTGTGTCAAAGTCTTGCCCAGCGTACGCCACCGGGAGGTCCAAATGGGACCCCAATTTACTCGCATGGCTAATGGGATCCAATGCTAACACTCTGTGACGTTTTCTTCCAAATCCATTAATCAAAATAAGCTCCACTCCGGCTAAACTCTGCCCATAAATGACCTTATTTGTTCAAATCACACCCTCTTTCCCATAAGCCCTGCACCCTCTGCGGCCCACGAATCAGGGCAGTGCCTCTTATATCGGGATGTGATGTCATCACTAACCATCGAAAGCCTTTAAAACCATAGCACTCAAACTTCAATCAGCAATGAAACTGTAGCTGTAGCTTTAACAGACGTGTTCCTTAAACTGTACAAATCTTTTCTGCTCTTCCTACTCTACTACCTGCCCCCTTGATCTAGCACCATCACAAGTCAGTCAATGTCTATCTTCTGTGCCTATTCCAACCTTAACTACAATCTGTAATCTCTCTCTTAAGACTGGTATTGTCCCCTCTTTATTCAAGCATACACTGATTTCTCCAATTCTGAAAAAACTAAACTCTGACCCCAACTCTCCCTCAAATTATCGGCCCTTTTCCCAGCTCCCATGCCCCTCAAAACTGCTTGGAAGACTTGCCTACAATAGCCTCACTCACTTCCTTTCCTTACACAATGTTCTAGATCTCTCCAGTCCGGCTTTTGTTCTCAACATTCCACACACAGGGCACTGATTAAGGTGGTCAATGACTTAATCACTGCTAAATCTGAAGGTCTCTATAGTAATTCTGCTTTTGACACTGTTGACCTCTCTCTTCTCATACAAATGTTACAATGCCTGGGTATTTCAGATTTACTAAGCTGCAGGTTTGGAAAAGTGGAGATGTTGCCAATAGCAACCAATCACATTCTAGCTCTCACTTTCCTATTACATAGTAGAGAATGTCAGCTAGAATCTG
>WWET01000144.1:498264-529574 GCA_011038615.1 Limnodynastes dumerilii | reverse complement strand
CTTCAGCCGGCGTAAGGGAGAGTTAATACGCTCCTACAAGGGGGAGTGTCAGGCCAGAGCAGCGATGTTACGCTGAGCGCTACAGCGCTCAGTGTAACATCGTAGCTCTGGATCAGGCCCTATGAAACACTATGAAATTTTCAATCTTTATAATGGGGCATATTTTTCCAAATAGTAAAGAAACTGTAATTTTCTCACAAATCTCCCCCCCTCCCCCCCAAAGGCGCTCCCCTGGACCATTATCTTCCAGAAAAACAGAAGCCCTGAGCCTTCCGAAAAAATCTGACAGCAAGATATCACTTTTCTGAAAAGGAAATGGAAAAATGGCAACATTTTCCACTTTGACCTCTTCCAATTTTGTAAATTTTCATTATTTTTCTCTAACATTTGGCATGTGGCGACAAAAGACGATTCTCTACAGATGAAAATTTCATCCTAATATATAAAATACTTCAACCCTCTCACAGAAACTCAAATACCATTTATTATAGTCAACCTTAATATGAGGGCTCAGGTGTGCCCTTAACAGGGCCGCCATTATCAACTGTGGGGCCCGGGACCCAGCCACGAGGCCCCGTCCCCTATATGACCTGACAGACACGCTTTACCAGCGGGCCAGTGCACACTGAAGAATTTCCTTCCGCATTGGCCAGTTACTAAATAGTACTGAGCAGCCAGTAGCAAGTATCCTACCGGCAATACCTGCTGCTACAGAACAAGGTACAGTAGGTATTGGCGGGCCTGGGACAATAGACCCGGCTGTCCCCCCCTGATGGAGGCCCTGACCCTTATAGTAAGTGTGTATGTGTGTGAGTGTGCGTGTATATAGAATGTTAACACTTTGTGAACTGCTAACTGCCAAAGCCACCCAGTGGAAGCCCCAGAACAAGCTCCCAGATTAAAGTTTTTCCTGACATATACCAACGTTTGGTCCGATCAGGACCCCAACCTGACTATAACCTGGCCAGGATCCAAGTGGCTATCTTGTGTTAGTTTCATTCCAATCGGTGCATGGTTGTTCAAATGCATAGCTGGACAGACAGGCAAACAAACAAATAGACCAATGCATATTATAGTATATATCTAGCTATCCAGCCCGCTAATAAACCTAATAAGTATTAAAATATTTGAAACTCCCCTATCAACATCATATATTTGCCACTGTAGGAGGCCCGTACATTTGCCTTTTGAAGCACAGGTATGCCAGGTTGATCATTATTAATTCAGTACAAGTTAGATAATAAAAACTATTCAGAACTTCAATAGTGAATAACCCTCAGAAGCGCTCTGCCTTTTTACCATTAATGTCTAAGCTGTGTGTTTTGCAACCGGACTGTTTTGAACTCTGAGAAACCTTTTATTTTGTGCCATCATTAAATCAGTGCCCATAAGCTATCAGGCTGTTCTAAGGCTCTAGCGATGTTATCAGTGGGGTTCAGATTGCTGGTCGAGCAATCAGACACCGTTTAGAAACTCATTTTTCCAGAGTTTGGTTACAGAAAACATCTTATGAATTTCACCCAATGCCACACGTTTTGGTTATTAGTCCACATTACAATATCTCATTACAAGAGGAAATACAATCAGCTCGCAAGATAATATCTAAATTGCATAGAAGTTACAAAAAAACAGAAGTCATTTATTTACATACATCTATTACCTTTCTCATAACATAATAACATAAAAAAGTACAAATCAATTGCCATTTATTCCAGCTTCTACATTTAAAATCCCCACGTCTTTACCAGTGTTCATGATTTTCATATTTTAAACAAAAATCTATGATTTTATAATTATGTAGAAAAACCCCTCAATGATTTATTAATTATCCAACCTTCTAGATGGTTAATGTGTTTTACTGTATTTCAATCAACAAAAATATAATGCAATGACAATAAAACTTACATTATTAGACATTATTATCGCTTAGATTTTTTATATAATACCTGACGTATTTATTTATGCACTGTATGCAAATTAGCGGAAAAAGCTGGATATGATTAAATATCTTTGATAAAGAAAGTTATTGGAACATAATTAAGGGAGTTTGAATATTTAAACTGTAATAAAATATATGCTTAGAATTCGAATTGAGAGGTGAAAATTTCTAGCTATACTCAAACTTACACATAAAGGACCGGATTCAGAATACCGGACGTATAGCATATATGTCCAGAGTTTATTGATTTTTACTACTGCGCATGCGTAATACATTTTTAACATAATCTATGTATCTTTTCCTTACGCAGATTGGGTATATGCATGTGTTAGTAAACCTTTCAAACATACTTACCTTGTGTGTTTAAAAACCATTTGGTCTACCTAGAAGTCATCAAGAACAGCTACTCATGCTTAAGCATGGCAAAGACAGTTCACTATAAGCCTCTTCCTCACTGATCCCTGCAAATCGGGATGTTGTGAGTCTCCACTGCGAATCCTCTCACTGAGAAATAGGGACAGCTGAAAGTTGCTTTTCGACGGTCCCTATTTCGAATGCGAAGCGATTCAGAATTTTTTGTATGAATGGGTGAGTATGCGACCCCATTCTCACCCATTCATTTTCAGAAGCGCCACCTCCGGGGACTGTTAGACTGTGGGGGGGGGGCGACTTAGGGTTAGGCTGCAGGGGGGGACTTAGCGTTAGGCTGCGGGGGGGTACTTAGGGTTAGGCTGTGGGGGGAGAGACTTAGGGTTAGGGTTGGGAGTGGGGTTTCTTACCTATCGGAGCACTGTGTTCGGTGCTCCGGATATCAATTGCTATGCCTCATCGAGGTATAAGCAAGTGATATCCAGCCAGTTCGGAACTGGCTGGGAGTGAATGACCCTATCAAATAGGGCCGTTCGCAATGGGGACCCACACTCAATCAGGACTGTCCATGGAAATTAGACCTGAAATAAGTTCATACACAGCATGTGCAGAACCGCAACCAATGGGCCAGATCCAGAACTAAGTACAACAGCGAAGTGTTCGACTGTTTTTATGTTCTGCGCATGTACACGGCAGATGTTACTTTGGTCAGTCGTAACTATTACGTACGGAGGGGCGTTTAAACCCTACGAAAGCCGTAAATACGCACTGGAGGCAGAGGGATGCATTTAAATTGTACAGTTTGGGCTGGGTTACGCAGTTACAACCGCCAGGATGCTACGCACGAGCGCGGTTACGCTTGGAAAAGTTAAGGTAGGGTTTGGTAGTTGTAAAATAACTAAATTACGAGCGACCGAGGGGATTGCATAGTACTCACGGTCGTATAAATATGTTACGCGATCGTACTTAAAGTTCACTTAGGTTCTGGCCAGGATCTGGCCCAATGTCTGTATTCATAAGAGTCAGTCTCCTGTTGGAACAGACCTGCTTGATTCAGAGTTTTTGTTCTGTTTCCCATGTTGGGATTATTATATGGCCCCCCTACCCCACCCTATATATGACATTCAGTAAGCCAAACGATGGTGCACACATACGTATATGCATATATACCGTTTTTCCCCGAAAATAAGACTGGGTCTTATATATTTTTTTTCTTCAAATAATGCACTAGGGCTCATTTTTTTTTCTTTTTCTGTTTATTTATCCTCTCTTGTATTTAGGTTAGCAGTGAAGCACACTGTAGGTTTGTGTATTTATCTCCTCTTGTATTTAGGTTAGCAGAGAAGCACACTGTAGGTTTGTGTATTTATCCCCTCTTGTATTTAGGTTAGCAGAGAAGCACACTGTAGGTTTGTGTATTTATCCCCTCTTGTATTTAGGTTAGCAGAGAAGCACACTGTAGGTTTGTGTATTTATCCCCTCTTGTATTTAGGTTAGCAGAGAAGCACACTGTAGGTTTGTGTATTTATCCCCTCTTGTATTTAGGTTAGCAGAGAAGCACACTGTAGGTTTGTGTATTTATCCCCTCTTGTATTTAGGTTAGCAGAGAAGCACACTGTAGGTTTGTGTATTTATCCCCTCTTGTATTTAGGTTAGCAGAGAAGCACACTGTAGGTTTGTGTATTTATCCCCTCTTGTATTTAGGTTAGCAGAGAAGCACACTGTAGGTTTGTGTATTTATCCCCTCTTGTATTTAGGTTAGCAGAGAAGCACACTGTAGGTTTGTGTATTTATCCCCTCTTGTATTTAGGTTAGCAGAGAAGCACACTGTAGGTTTGTGTATTTATCCCCTCTTGTATTTAGGTTAGCAGAGAAGCACACTGTAGGTTTGTGTATTTATCCCCTCTTGTATTTAGGTTAGCAGAGAAGCACACTGTAGGTTTGTGTATTTATCCCCTCTTGTATTTAGGTTAGCAGAGAAGCACACTGTAGGTTTGTGTATTTATCCCCTCTTGTATTTAGGTTAGCAGAGAAGCACACTGTAGGTTTGTGTATTTATCCCCTCTTGTATTTAGGTTAGCAGAGAAGCACACTGTAGGTTTGTGTATTTATCCCCTCTTGTATTTAGGTTAGCAGAGAAGCACACTGTAGGTTTGTGTATTTATCCCCTCTTGTATTTAGGTTAGCAGAGAAGCACACTGTAGGTTTGTGTATTTATCCCCTCTTGTATTTAGGTTAGCAGAGAAGCACACTGTAGGTTTGTGTATTTATCCCCTCTTGTATTTAGGTTAGCAGAGAAGCACACTGTAGGTTTGTGTATTTATCCCCTCTTGTATTTAGGTTAGCAGAGAAGCACACTGTAGGTTTGTGTATTTATCCCCTCTTGTATTTAGGTTAGCAGAGAAGCACACTGTAGGTTTGTGTATTTATCCCCTCTTGTATTTAGGTTAGCAGAGAAGCACACTGTAGGTTTGTGTATTTATCCCCTCTTGTATTTAGGTTAGCAGAGAAGCACACTGTAGGTTTGTGTATTTATCCCCTCTTGTATTTAGGTTAGCAGAGAAGCACACTGTAGGTTTGTGTATTTATCCCCTCTTGTATTTAGGTTAGCAGAGAAGCACACTGTAGGTTTGTGTATTTATCCCCTCTTGTATTTAGGTTAGCAGAGAAGCACACTGTAGGTTTGTGTATTTATCCCCTCTTGTATTTAGGTTAGCAGAGAAGCACACTGTAGGTTTGTGTATTTATCCCCTCTTGTATTTAGGTTAGCAGAGAAGCACACTGTAGGTTTGTGTATTTATCCCCTCTTGTATTTAGGTTAGCAGAGAAGCACACTGTAGGTTTGTGTATTTATCCCCTCTTGTATTTAGGTTAGCAGAGAAGCACACTGTAGGTTTGTGTATTTATCCCCTCTTGTATTTAGGTTAGCAGAGAAGCACACTGTAGGTTTGTGTATTTATCCCCTCTTGTATTTAGGTTAGCAGAGAAGCACACTGTAGGTTTGTGTATTTATCCCCTCTTGTATTTAGGTTAGCAGAGAAGCACACTGTAGGTTTGTGTATTTATCCCCTCTTGTATTTAGGTTAGCAGAGAAGCACACTGTAGGTTTGTGTATTTATCCCCTCTTGTATTTAGGTTAGCAGAGAAGCACACTGTAGGTTTGTGTATTTATCCCCTCTTGTATTTAGGTTAGCAGAGAAGCACACTGTAGGTTTGTGTATTTATCCCCTCTTGTATTTAGGTTAGCAGAGAAGCACACTGTAGGTTTGTGTATTTATCCCCTCTTGTATTTAGGTTAGCAGAGAAGCACACTGTAGGTTTGTGTATTTATCCCCTCTTGTATTTAGGTTAGCAGAGAAGCACACTGTAGGTTTGTGTATTTATCCCCTCTTGTATTTAGGTTAGCAGAGAAGCACACTGTAGGTTTGTGTATTTATCCCCTCTTGTATTTAGGTTAGCAGAGAAGCACACTGTAGGTTTGTGTATTTATCCCCTCTTGTATTTAGGTTAGCAGAGAAGCACACTGTAGGTTTGTGTATTTATCCCCTCTTGTATTTAGGTTAGCAGAGAAGCACACTGTAGGTTTGTGTATTTATCCCCTCTTGTATTTAGGTTAGCAGAGAAGCACACTGTAGGTTTGTGTATTTATCCCCTCTTGTATTTAGGTTAGCAGAGAAGCACACTGTAGGTTTGTGTATTTATCCCCTCTTGTATTTAGGTTAGCAGAGAAGCACACTGTAGGTTTGTGTATTTATCCCCTCTTGTATTTAGGTTAGCAGAGAAGCACACTGTAGGTTTGTGTATTTATCCCCTCTTGTATTTAGGTTAGCAGAGAAGCACACTGTAGGTTTGTGTATTTATCCCCTCTTGTATTTAGGTTAGCAGAGAAGCACACTGTAGGTTTGTGTATTTATCCCCTCTTGTATTTAGGTTAGCAGAGAAGCACACTGTAGGTTTGTGTATTTATCCCCTCTTGTATTTAGGTTAGCAGAGAAGCACACTGTAGGTTTGTGTATTTATCCCCTCTTGTATTTAGGTTAGCAGAGAAGCACACTGTAGGTTTGTGTATTTATCCCCTCTTGTATTTAGGTTAGCAGAGAAGCACACTGTAGGTTTGTGTATTTATCCCCTCTTGTATTTAGGTTAGCAGAGAAGCACACTGTAGGTTTGTGTATTTATCCCCTCTTGTATTTAGGTTAGCAGAGAAGCACACTGTAGGTTTGTGTATTTATCCCCTCTTGTATTTAGGTTAGCAGAGAAGCACACTGTAGGTTTGTGTATTTATCCCCTCTTGTATTTAGGTTAGCAGAGAAGCACACTGTAGGTTTGTGTATTTATCCCCTCTTGTATTTAGGTTAGCAGAGAAGCACACTGTAGGTTTGTGTATTTATCCCCTCTTGTATTTAGGTTAGCAGAGAAGCACACTGTAGGTTTGTGTATTTATCCCCTCTTGTATTTAGGTTAGCAGAGAAGCACACTGTAGGTTTGTGTATTTATCCCCTCTTGTATTTAGGTTAGCAGAGAAGCACACTGTAGGTTTGTGTATTTATCCCCTCTTGTATTTAGGTTAGCAGAGAAGCACACTGTAGGTTTGTGTATTTATCCCCTCTTGTATTTAGGTTAGCAGAGAAGCACACTGTAGGTTTGTGTATTTATCCCCTCTTGTATTTAGGTTAGCAGAGAAGCACACTGTAGGTTTGTGTATTTATCCCCTCTTGTATTTAGGTTAGCAGAGAAGCACACTGTAGGTTTGTGTATTTATCCCCTCTTGTATTTGTGGCCTCCCGGTTTTGCTGACCTCCCACCTTTTCTATTACCGCCACCTGATTTCTCCCTTATAGTCTAATCTGATTCCAGTCAATAAACTATGCCCCCTATTTTAAAATCCATATCTGTTGTCGTGTCTTTATTTCTTGTTGGGTGATGTGGGGGGCCTGTTCAGTCATGGGCGCTTTATTGTGTAGGAAGAGCAGTATGCACAGTGGGAATGCAGTTGCTGCTGCAAAGGACCTTTTCAACAATGATACAGTCTAAAGCTTAATTTTGACTGCACCATTGCCAGGGAAGGTTAGGGTTAGATTGTGGAGAGGGGAGGGGGGTTTACGTTACATAGTAACATAGTTGATGAGGTTGAAAAAAGACAACGGACAAGTTCAACCTATTATGGATCTCCTGCGATCACTAACTTTATAAATTAAATTGAACCAGATGAAGCAACCTCCAATCTGTTGCAATCTGAAAGAATCTCTGCTGACCCAAGATGACCGCTCAATTTTGTTTTCTGGCTCCAATAATGTCCTTCATTTTAATTAATGATCCTGGTAACCTTGAATGCTTCTGTGTCCAGTCCTTGGGGTCAAGAATTCGAATGAAAGTCTATATTGACCATTGATGTATTAGTATACAGTCATAATTTCTCCTCTTAGACACCTCGGACCGTATTTACACTTAAGAGTGAGTAAACTACCGACGGCTGACTATGGCAAACACAACCTACATACAAGAAATAAAGACACAGACCACCATATGGATTTCAAAGGGGGCACAGATTTATTAATTGAGTAATTGGCAGGCTATGAATTTGATCGTGATGAAAAGAAAGGTGGCAATGATAGCAGGTGGGGAGTCAGCATGTGGGAAAAACGCAAACAAATGGAGGACAGGAACCCCCTGTCCTCGGCGATCTGGAGGTGATGGTCAATGTAAGAGCCCCTGTCATAGTGGCACACCCCGGGGGGAACCGGGGAGGCCCTGGGAACCAGCCAGCCGGTGTAGCTTCCTGCTTCAGCTTGAAGGGGTGCGTCTTCCCTGTACCACACCTTATGCCCTAACCTAGCGCCATATATTGCTGACAGAATCCCCCTCCGCTACCGCCAATCTATGCCCCAACTAATAAAAAAATAAAAACATGTTAGTACAATTACACGACTATAATGGGAAGGGAGGGAGGGAAGACATTTTCTGAATGGAATGACAAAATGGCCTACATGAGCTTATACACCCCCCTCTAAGCCCAACCCCCAGGACCACCCCTTAACTCTGTTAACCCTTAAATCTAAACCCATTAACAATAAGTTGTGCCAACCATTTACACTCATTCATGCCAATTTAGGCATTCATTCACTTTAGGTGCAGAAAGAACCGCACCTAACTCACCCGCCCTGCCCCTAACCCGCTCCCGTTTTTAAGAACCTTATGGCTAAAGAGTGCCACAGGGCTTCCTTAAGTAACTGTACATGTTATCCTTCTTAAGCAGGAAAATACACATGGAATATACCTCCCCTCGTCCTCCCCGGCTAATCTAATCCACCCTGAGGCGGCATTAGCATGCCTCCTTCTGACTAAACTACTCAGTTCATTCTTGGTACGTAAATTGCGCAAATGAGCCACTACGCATTTCGGGAAATTCCGCACAGCCGGAGATTCTTATAGTGAATCCGGCCCCTTTTTTCCAAAGTAAACATGCCTAAACTGTCAATCCTTTCCTCATAGCTCAGGCTGAGAAACAATGATGGTTAGGGTTAGGGTTAGATTGCAGGAAGGGGATAGTTAAAGTTAAGGTGAAGAAAACTTACCTGCCTTCACTGGACATTTTTTTTTTATTGCTTTAACCACAACAAAATGAATCCTTTCCCCAATTATCACATTTTGTTAGCGCTGTTATTTCCTGTTGACATTGAAAATTTTAGCAAGCTGTAAAGTTATTTTAAAGGTTTGTCTGCACATACACAAGATCCCTTTGACAATGAGTATAAATTTGTAACGTTTTGTGCTTGATCGGATGCTTTTCAATGTGTTTTTATTGTTCCAGAGCTTTCCTTTTATTTTCTTATTTTTTTTATGGGCAAGAGGTTTTTTTTTCATATTTTGATCACATTCTGTCGCCATCAAAAGCAATAAATGAGCTTAGGTCTTCCTGATATTTTAGTGCTGACAACAATACAATACCCTTTCACTTCTTGCGGCAATGCTACACCTCTCACTGACACATCGCATAGAACAGTTTTTAAACTCTTTGACACACACATCCAGAACTGTTCCAATATGGTTCAAAGATCATTCTCAGAATTGAAAAGATCCCAGTATTCTGTTGCTGCTAAAAATCGCTTAATCCGTAGCAGAGAAAGAAACTAATTGAAACGTACAGGGTTTTGTATGTCTCACTCTTATTGTTTACATTTAGCTACTGTATGAAATTTGATTTAAACAGACAAAAAATAATAATTAACACACTTGACACTTACTGAACCATTTGTGCTGGCACCTAACTCTTGTCATAGATTTTTTTTTAATGAATCATCTGTTGGTTAAAGTGTATCATTTAAAAAAAGATTTAACTTAACTTTCTAAAAATAAATACAAGGGGCCAGATCCAGATTTGATAACAACAGGGTACTTACTTGGTACCTGGTGTACATACGGTGGGTGGGGTGATCTATGCAGATCATACTGTAAGGGTGTGGCTAAGCCCTTACATACAAAACTGCATTATGCATCTGCCCCATTTAACATAGAGATGAGCACCGTCCACCATGTTTTGGTTTTGGTTCTATTGTAAATGTGTTTTGGTTTTGGTTTTGTAAAAAAAAAAAGAAATGTTAAAATTAAGTAATTTTTATGTATTTTTGCTCCTAAAGCATTATTAATTTGAATAACATTAATTTCCAGTCATTCCTGGTCAAATTGGACCAGCTTACAGCTCACAAGATTGAGGTTGGTTGGTACATGCTACCATATATTGTCTAGTATCCCACACTCAACTTTGTGACATTTGTCAAATGTATTCTCATGTATTGCTATTGTTTTATAACATATGAAATTATTATATCGATGGTCCCTTCCACAGTAAATATATATATAAATTCTATAGTTTGTAAAATGTTTTTAAAAAAATCGTATAAATAAGGAGGTAAAAGTGTGAACAGGACTTGCTGCAGGGTGAGGAATATATAAGCTTCTATTAACCAGAGATATATATATATATAGTTTTTAGCAGGCTAAGGGCCAGATTTACTAAGCTGTGGGTTTGGAAAAGTGGAAATGTTGCCCATAGCAGCCAATCAGATTTTAGCTTACATTCTCTAGTATGTAAAAAGAAAGTAAGAGCTAGAATCTGATTGGTTGCTAAAGGCAACATCTCCACATTTCCAAACCCGCATCTTAGTAAATCTGGCCCTAAGCGTTAATGGCTCTTAGCACTTGTATGAGTGGCCGAATAGTGGCTGCAGCCATGTCACCCCATTAGCTGATTACACCTTCAGCCTTGGCACCCTATTGGCTGATCACCCCTGCTTATGTGCATGACTACTGTCTGTGTGTAACACTGATGGATACATGGACCCCTCACACTGTCACTTCATGTTAAAGGTTTTGGGAAACTTGCTCCATTGTTATAGTAACTGCCCTGTGATGAGATTTCTCTTCTATGTCTGTCTAGTCAACAAGCCAATGAAACCATGCCCCTTTTCACAGCACCCACAAAGCCACGCCCCTTTTTAAGTTCATGGGTTTTTTCTTTCTTTCTTTGTTTATTAAATAATCATTTTGGGGGTGCTTCTGGACTACCAGAATCCCCCCATGGGTGGCCTACTGGGTTACTCTCTCCGCCTTCCCTATCTAATCCCTCCCCTCTCCCACTTCTACCTAAACACTCCCCGAGGCGGGATTAGGCCGCCTATTTCTAACTAAACTACTTTGTGCGGTCTTTAAATACCGCATGGAGGCAATCTACATACCTAACTGGTATGTAAATTGCATAAGCGACCTACTTCACATGCTAGGGGGCACTATTTTTATACGACAGGTGACATCAGTCCTCTACTGTTTCTGACATCACCTGCAGTATAAAAACAGCGCCCCCTAGTGACCGGATCATCCGAAGAAGATGCCGTGATGTAGGAAAGAAGATCTTCTGCATGTCAACAGGAGAAGATTAACCAAGCTGCAAGAAAAGAATAGAAGACATCTGTAAAAGAACATTTAGAGGCTTCCCAAGATGCTGACATCAAATGGTGAGTGTAAAAATATTTTTTAATATTTTATACACACGATACATTGCACACACTTCACTTACATTAGGAGAGATGACCACCGAAGGTAAGTGCACTCATGTAGGGGACATTGTTAGTTAGGAAAACATATTTTTTACATGCATACTTTATTTTAGCAATATAGGGGTTAATGTATGTCTTGCGGTTTTTTGTTTTTGTTTTTTTTTGACACTGTACACGCAGCGCTGCATGATTACAAGTGTAACCATGTTGTGCTGATAGAATTACAAGGCCTTACACCTTTGCTGATCCTTGTACTTCCATCAATACAGCATGGCTACAGCTTGCAGCCATGCAGCACTTAGGTTTTTACACACACAAAAACACATGTCTGTTATACGGACATGTGTTTTTGGTGGTCGCGATTGGCTCAAAAAATGAAATCGCACCTCTCTGGCTGCGATTTTATTTTCTGTGATTTAAAGGCGATTTCACCGGGATTCAGTGAAATCATCTTTAATGAATTACAAACTTTGTATGGTTATAATGAAAAAAATCGGGACCGCGATTTTAACACTCGCGATCCCAAATCACGCTAAAATCGTGTGATCTGGAGCTTAATGAATCCACTTTGGTGATTTTTTAGCTCCAAATCACGCGATTTTGCAAAAATCGTGTTTAATGAATGAGGCCCCAAGAGTGTCCCGTATTCGAACATTTTTTTTTTTTTTTAAATGTTGAGTCTTGTTGAATGCTAGGTGCATTTACATATCTGAAATATTTCTCTCTCTTGCTTGTGTTGATCTGTATAAAATTATTACAATGGTATTTCAGTTCTTTTATAGAAAATACATTATTTTTTAAACAAAATAAAAAGAAGTGTTGAAAATGTGGAAGAATTACACTGATGTCAATAATGCCATGGTGAATGACATGTACGCTTCTCTGAAATTTTTTTCCACAGCTCTTATCACAATCAGAAAGGTAAATTTAGAAATAACACATATCAGTGAAGTACAGATGAATATGGCAAAATTATATAATACATTTTAAAATGTACTTATTAACATGCATTTATTTAATTATGAGAGTTTAAATATGCTGCAGGGAATTTAATAGATCACTTCAACTGAGTATTAAGATAAATTATGAATTACACAAAATCAAGTTAATATAAAAATGGTCCTACATCAAGAATGCCCTTATTGCAGCCAATTCACATTCAAAGGGATACCACTAAACCGTTATAAAGCAGGACAACAAAAAAAAGGGAAATGAAAAACCTAACTAAAAAGTATTAAGTAATTCAAAGAATTTATATGTTATATTAACGTAAAATATCCAAATTAATTCTACTTCCAATGAGAAACAATTAGTTGTGTTGGATATTTAAAAAAATTCAACACCAAATTTTTTGAATCATTGTAATCAACCTTTATATTTATTGTATTTGCACAATATAGAATGATAGCATGCCTTTAAAATCTAATTCCTTTGGATTAAATATAAAAACATAAAAACTATCCATTGTCTGTCTATTTTTTTTAAACTTATAACAACCCTAGACTGAATTTGACTCTTAAACCTCTGATAATCTTCACTGGGCAAGTGAATAAAATTACTGATATACATTATTCTAAAATGTACATGTTAATGAGAGAGTTTTTAGTGATCCCAACCAGAGAAAATATAGAAAAAAAAAACATGTAAAGCATATTTTACTAGGGATAAACAGTTATATTTAGCAATAAATAAAAATAGTCTCATTTTTATTAAAATAAAAATGTTTGTTTATTTGTCACCACTCACCAGATATATTTCTGCCCTCTAATTCTGCACAAAACATCTTTATATTCAATGGGAAAACTACACTCTGTTTGGTGGAGGGATATGTTGAATTTAGTGTGATAGAACACACTGTCAGTCTCCTCTACTACAACGCGTTTCAACTACTTTGGCTTATATTAAGCATAAACATATGTATTAGATTGTTTTTTTTATAAGTTTTTTCTAATTAAATTATTTCAGTTAATAAAATATTTATTTTGCAGTAGAGGGTTATAGGACCACTATGACGCAGAACCACCGGTAAATCGTGCTAATGTATGAATGTATAGTTTGGCTAATCATAACATGAATGTATAGTTTGGCTAATCAGCAATAGGATTGCTCCGTATCTTAAGCTGGGTACACACTACACACTTTTGTAATGACAGACAGATTTAAAAGATAATACTTGAAGACCCATTCAGCTGCCATTCAGCTGCCTGATGTCTCTGTACACACTCCACTAGGAGGATAAAGGACGTTTCTCATAACCCCCTGCAACAACAATATCTCCGCCCAAAAAGGAAATCCTACTGCAGGAAAAAGATAGGGAATCATCTGAAGCAAGGTAAAAAAAAAAACATACACTCTACTCCCGACATTGCGACATCATTTTATTGCATAAATTGAAAAGTTTAAAAGATGCAATCAAACGATGGTGTATACTTTGCAACAATCAAACTTGATCGTTGCAACATACACACTTACATGATATCGTGTGAACTGGTCTTTTAATCATGTGATTGGACAGGACTGATTATTGGGTAATAAGGTGTAATGTGAACCCAGGTTTATATTGTTGAAAAAGAACCCTCCAGCATCATTTCCTGGTTTGCTTCAAATGGTTTTTCAGTGTGAACATCTTGCTTAGTAGTCACTGTCTGGTCTGTTTATTATATGTTTTTACATCTAGGGCAATCTTGTTCCTTTGTTTACTGTATAATATTGTTTAGCATTGTATATATGGTTCAGTTTTGTTTGCAAGGACCTCTTGTGCCTCCATATAAAGAGTTAATAGTACTAATGATTACCGTTACCATTTTCCATATTGTTTACATAAAATAAAATTTGGACTATCTAATCATATGCTTGTAAATGTAGAAATAAAAATTAATAAAATAAAACTATCCAAAAAACGTATTAATGGGACATAGTATAGTAATTTTTGAATTTTGATTGGTCAATTACGACATTTATTGAAAACAGAGAAATACAGGTCCACAATTGGCAGCTCAGAAAACCTGATAATTAAACTTTCTGACTCATATTGTGACATTTTATATTTTGTACAGTTACAGTATTATATCTTCATGGAACAGACAATGCTCACGTCGTTAGTGATAAGCAGCAGGAGATAGGGTGACTAGATGTAGATAACAACGGTACACATTAATCTGTGGCCTTTGTTAGAATATGCTCTTTTCATGGTGCATACTGTAGGTTCAGAGCTTGTCCTAATTTTGCTGACTGGTTTTAAAATAGTGTTTTGGAACAGAATGTGTTTCTTTTTGTTGTACAAAAGTACATTACTTCCTGCCGGGATACAGCTGTTTGAGAGACGGTTATGTACATAAACTCTTTGATATTTTCATAACTGCAAGAAAAATAAAATGATGTGTAAAACTATGTGATGTTATAGCTTTACAAAGACACACATGACACTTATTATCAAATCAGAAGCCTGCTTAGATATAACTGGCCATTTTGGTGAAGACTATTGTTCAAAAGAACATTTATTTAAATAGTAGAATAATATTCAATGAATAATGAAATTTTGGGGACATCGCCCATATCATATACCTTTGACTACTGTAACCTCCTCCTATTTTGTCTCCCACTCACCCCCCTTCAATCTTCCAGGCTCATCTTACTCTCATGCTGCTCTACCTCGGCATCTCCTTTATGTCAAACCCTCTACTTGCTTCCTGTCCATTTCAGACCTCTCTTTAAACTCCTTACCCTTACCTTCAAGGCCATTTCCCCATTCACTGCTTCTTACCATTCCTCCCTCACCTCCATGTACACCCCTTCCTGCCCTCTTCATTCTGCTAACCACTGATGTCTAACCGCCCAACTAATCACCACATATCACGCCCATAAACAGGACTTCTCCTGTGATGCACCACTACACTCTAATAATCTCCCTCTTCCAGTCAGGCTCTCCCATACCTTACAAGTCTTCAAGTGCTCACTCAAAGTGCACCTGTTCAAGTTATCCTACCCCTCCTCCACTTAACATCCTTACTACCTTCTATTTCTAGTCCTTTCTCTCTGTCTTCTCCTTCAGCCTTCACACCATTAGTCCAATCCCCCCTCTTATTATCTCCTGTTAGTCCATCCCTCCAACTTAGTTTGTTGTTCTCTTGAACAGGACCCTCCATCCTAGTGTTGGTCTCTCTTCCATCACTCCCCCTTTCCTTTGCACTCCCCATTCCCCCCTCCCCTTCTGGTGGCCCCTTCTCACTTGCTGTGAAAATACGGGGGCCCCTGACATATTGCTTTTTTTAATCCCTGTTCATACTCTTGGACTTTTATGATAGATGGAGATTCTGAAACTTGTATCTGTGACCTCTGGAATATATAATCTGTGTGTATAATAATTTGCATATACCATATGAAGTTTGTATAGTTATAGAAGTGTATTATGTAGCATGTAGCTATAGGGTGTTGAATGTGTGTTGTTTGTTTTAAAGCAGTTAAGTCCAGTCAGAGGGCTAGAATTCCCAGTTTGTTAGGGCCTCCTGCTGGGATAACCAAATCTGATTACAAAGAATCTGTTACCTTTAGCAAAACCTCTGTCTACAGCTAGGTACAGGTAGACTGGTCACACACCTCAGACTGTGGCTTTCACAACAGAAAACAGGACGTTGAGAACAGATAAGGGCAGTGGGGCATAACAAAACATTGCCAAGGGTTAATTCTGGGAGTGGCTGGTCCTTTTCTAATATATAGAAGCAGGGAAAAGGTTATCAGCATCAAAGGAATTGCCTAGGCCAAGCTAGACTTCTTGGGCCAGATCCAGACCGCCGCATGCTTTATGTATGTGCGGTGGTCTGAAGTGACGCAAAGTAGAGGGGAGTGGACGCCACCGTCACTCCCCTCTGTCGGTAGTAGTTCTAGACACTTAAGTGTCCAGAACCTTACCTTAGCTGTTATGCATTGATCCGCGTCCTTTTGAACACGGATCAATGCGTACCTGTCCTTCCCCTCCCTGAGTTCTGTACGTCAGCAGGTACGCTAGTGTAACATCTGGTGCACGCATGCGTCAATGTTACTTTTCAGGGGACTTACGCAAATACGTGTGTACATCCCCTGACGTTATTACTTCTGGATCCGGTCCCTTGGCATTATCTCAGCAGGGAATCCTCCAGTATTGACAGTGTGTAGTGATCCTGGATAGTGTCTTAGACCCTTGTAGACTGTTATCCCTTAGCTATTGATTAGCCAATCACATTCCACCCCACCCCAAAAAGTGTGAGCAGAGTGTTTGGGTGGAGGAGCTGAAGTGAGAAGTTGGATATCTCCAACCAGGACCTGCATGCTGCATCTAGATATTCTGGCTGCCAGAGTTTGTGCTCTTTCCAGAACTGTAAGCTGCACCTCTGTAACCAAGACCGCTCCACCGGAAAGATACCTATAGCAGCGAGAATTACATTTACCAAGACCATTGTACATGTGGACATCGACAAATTGGACTTTAGAGATTGCTGTTTTATAGACATGTTTTGAACTTATCTTTATGCTTTTATTCATCTTGGCTCTCTAAGGACTGTTAACTTTTTATCCTAAATAAAAATACAGCTGTATCGCCGCTATTGCTCTCCCTGTGTGACAGTGAATTAGAGAACAGCAAGCTGTGGGCAATGGTAGCGTAGTCTCTGGCGCCCCTGTCCCGACACTCATTCTCTCTAAACCGCTAAAGGGTGACCAGGCTCCCCACATCACGCATTAAGAAATAAATGACACAACAACAGTATGTAAAACCAAATCAAGTGACGAGCGCTAGCCACACAAACTAAACCACAGATAGATGTATATCAGATGGATTAAATACTTAAATGATTAAATATACCCAAACAGTAGTAGTATTATTAACAGGAATAACAATAACAATAATAATATCGACAAAAAAAAAAAAACTTGTATAACAACCCAAAACAGAGATTGTCCTGCGCTGGTGACTAGTTGTGCAATACTAGAAAAAGGAAAAGAAAAGAAGAACACCGCGCTGGGCAATAGGTGGATTGGTTGAAACAACACAGTAGCAAGTGGTTCAATCTAAAAAACACATTTATTATATCATACAAACATAATTAAAATCAAATATATAAGAGAGAATAGCTCTATAGATTATGAGCTAATATGGGGGCAGAAGCATACAATATCAAAGTGGAAAGCATATAATTCATACAACCACCCCACAGCCTGCAGGGAAACCACTCAGATGGTATATATAAGTGGCCCGAACGGTAGGTAGTAAACTACCACTGTGAGACAGTAAATGTAGATTGACTAAATAGGTATGGGTGTATGGGCCTGATCCAGAACTACGACCGCAAGCGAGCGTACGCTCATCGTAAGCGAAAATTCGCTGAAAAATTCGCAACGCGCATGCCCAGTATGACAGCTTCCGGTCGCCTGGGCGTCATGAGCGAATAGCGGGCGTATTGTGAGCGAATTTTTCGCTCGATGGGCGTGCGTTCAGTACGATGGTCGCCTGGGCGCCCGTTTTACTACAGGGAGGCGGGGATAGCCCAAAGTTTGCAAGGAGAATACTTTGCTTTTGCTTATTGCAGACAGATACTGAGCAGCTTTATGTTTATACTGTTATTTAGACTTGAGCTAACTATACACCTGTTTACCTCTTATTCCAAAATCTGGATCTGATCCAATTTATCTGTAATTGACGATATGTCAGTATTTAGCCACTATAATCACTGCATATTTAGTGTAAAATCGTAATTAAATTACAAATATTACAGGCAATAGTACAAAGCTTTACATATTTGAAAAGTAGTATTTTCCGTTTTTTCTGAACCCTGTTCTTTTCTGTATAATCACTATTTCTGTCATCTATTACGCAGTATCAGATCACAGTGTCCAGAGAGAGGAAGCAGGCTTTTTAACACAAGACATAGGAGAAAAATTGTTAGTATTTTGGGTACTAAAAATTCAGTATGCGACACGTTTCGTTCCTGGATTGGAACTTTATCAAGCAGACCTGTTTACCTGTGGGGCGGAATCTTCAGCTGTTACAAGGCTTTGGAATTAGTGCTACATCCACCTGCGGCAGCATTCACGGTCGAGAGAGAGATTGTGTGTCAGTGTATCTAGCTCCGTTCCGTGGACGCCCGGCAGTGTGGAGCACACTCGAAAGCGGGACTTACCATCAGACGATCCTCTCGAAGTTTGAGATCCAGCCATAGATTTATCATCTTACATTGCTGCCAGTATGGTAACCTTTCCAATATTTGTCATTTTGTGGCTCACATTTGTGAATCGCTATTTGCAACTTGCACCAGCTTTCAACCCATTGTGACTCACGCATACACATATATATCTTTTTGAGCTACATCGTGATCTTGCTGTGCAAATTACAGTCTGTAACATCAAATAAGCGTGTGGAAAAGGTGATACAATATATCAATGGACTAAATTGTACCATCACGGCTACATAGCAGCGCTTGGGATTGCAAGTTGGATTCCTGACTTTGTTACTGTCATACACCCATACCTATTTAGTCAATCTACATTTACTGTCTCACAGTGGTAGTTTACTACCTACCGTTCGGGCCACTTATATATACCATCTGAGTGGTTTCCCTGCAGGCTGTGGGGTGGTTGTATGAATTATATGCTTTCCACTTTGATATTGTATTCTTCTGCCCCCATATTAGCTCATAATCTATAGAGCTATTCTCTCTTATATATTTGATTTTAATTATGTTTGTATGATATAATAAATGTGTTTTTTAGATTGAACCACTTGCTACTGTGTTGTTTCAACCAATCCACCTATTGCCCAGCGCGGTGTTCTTCTTTTCTTTTCGTTTTTCTAGTATTACGACAACAGTATGGCTTTTGAATAGGGGGAATAGTTTATTATGATTTAGATTAGACTATATGGGAAGAAAAAGGTGGCGACAATAGCAGGCAGGAGGTCATTAAATGGGAGGCAACGATGCTAATGGAGCCTCGGTGCCCCAGAAGAAATGACCAGTGGGAGCACCCATCCCTGTCATACTGCGCATCCCAGAGGGTAAACCGAGGAGGCAACCGGGCAAGACTAGCCGGCAAGCATAGTCTCCTTGTTTGCCTCAGAGGGAGCGTGCCTTCCCCACACCATACCTCAAGCCAGAGCTTAGCACCATAAATGCTGACCATCCCACCAATACCGCCACACTATGCCCCAACTGCAACAAAAAGACAAGCTAGAAATTCACTAAGGAAAGGGAGGGAAGAAAATTCCAGAAGGCTGAAAGAAACCCCCCAACCAGCTACTATATAATCTTGCCCCATCCCTATTCTAACTGGCTAAGACCTCTACCAACTATAACCCTTTGATGCCTGGAATGAGGAACCTGTCAGCCAGGCGTTTATAGCCTTTCGTGCCTATATGGCATTCTCTCCATTTACCTCTTACTCCACTTCTATCCCCTTCTCTTTGATCTGTTCTAGTCATCTTTTACCTTTTCCTCTGTGCTTCCTTTAATTTATTATGCTTTTATGTTATATTTTCTTGTTCAAATTATATTTTATATTGTACTATGCTGTCTATTCCTGCCCTGTGTGTCTGTACTGTATTTTGTTGCATCTTGTACAGTGCTGCGTACAAATTGTGGCCCCTTATTAATAAATGATAATAATAATAATCATGTAATTGCAGATTTATTAGCAAAAAACTGCTATTGCCAAATTAACCTTTTCTGAGTCAAACTGAGCAAAAACTCATCTGTATATAGACTAGGATCACAATGATCATGATATATACAGTAGCTTCAGAACTTCTTTCATTGTTAATAAACAATTTCCATAGTCCTTGTTTTAATAATATACTGTTTATAGTTGGACATAGGTGCAATGATGTTCAAATGGTTGCATACTGAGTGGTCATCGGTCTAATACTCGTTGTGTAGGAAGACTGAGTGATCTTCTGAAATGGACCACATCAGTAATAAAATGTCCGAAAACAGGGACTGGTCACTTGATTTGTTAGCTCTTATGCTTGATCTGTTAAATCAGGCCTGGCCAACCTCTCGCTCTTCAGGTGTAGTGAATCTACAAATCCCAGCATGCCTTATCTGTAAATTCATAGCTGATACCTGACAATGCATGCTAGGACTCATAGCTTCAGAAAACCTGGAGAGTCAAACATTGGCCAAGTCTGTGATAGATCATCTGACCAATCGGTGATATGGGTTGAAGATAATTATTTAGCCTAACGACAGCTTTTGACCTAAAGAAAATAATACTAAATTTGTTTATGCATCTTTTCCCATTTGGATTATTGCCACTTCTCACACTACTTTCATATGTCAAAAAAATACAGGGAAATGACTCTAAGTCAGCAAGTCCATTAGTTAACAAAGTATAGGATCCACTTGCCTTGATGATTGAGACGTAATATCCTGCTGGAACCTACACTTAGTGATTGACTAGGCAAATAAACCTATTTGCAATCTGTACAAGTCAGGCCGTTTACTCATTTTATATGCAGAAAGCAATTTTCAAATATGATGCATAGATGCTTTCAAACAGCTCCAATTTACATTAAGTAGACCCTTAAATGGATACTCACTTGCAGAAATTTGAAGCCTTTCATCTTCCGCTATCGCCACAACCATTAGGCTACTGCAGTTATAGGCTTTCCATCACATCACAAAGCATGCCGCTTATACAAATATCCATACTAATAACTCATTTACTTGAAGACATTGTTTTATTTCCTCATTTGCAGTTGCTTTACTTTTACTTATATTTTTTAATTTGTTGCTTGGGATTTTAAGTTGCAAACATTAAAGCCTTTTTTATTTGCAAAGAGGGTAAAAGACTCCTTAACCCTAAGGCAAACATCTTCACAACTTAAAAAAAAAGTAACACACACAAAAAATAATAATTGAAGAACAGCCGATGACTCCAATGTTTGCTCATTGCATAAAAGCGAGCTGCCAAGTGAATTAGCACTAATGTAATGGTTGCAGGCAATGTTTTTAATTCCTGATAATGCTCATAATTAATATATAATGAATCTGAAATGAGAGAGAAAATTTTAAATGCTTCAAAGGACCGTTATTTTTTTCCTGATGCTTCGGAACGCCATACCTAATGAAACTGGGACGATTTTAGTATTTATGAATCTTAATTTACTGTTTTCTATCACACTCCTAAGCATCACAGCAGGAGGCTGATGCTTTTAAATGGCAAAATATGCTGGATAGGTCTCTAACTTTCTCTTTTATGTGCAAATAAGTGCAAGGGTGCATTCCAATCAGCTCTGAATTATATTAACAGGCTGTGGAGCTCCAAGTGAGCTTTTGTAATATAGTAAACATTGTTTGTTAAGTGGTTCTTGAGATTTAAGGAAACAATGGATAGAGAAGGATGTGGTGTAACTTTCTTCCAAAAGCCTACATATAATATGCATTCAAAAGCCCCTCCCCCAAAGAAATAAAGACACGGACCACTGTATAGCTTTTAAAAGAGGGTCATAGAGTTATTGATTAGAATTACATTAAGTTGACTATGAACTTTGAGACATAGAAAGATGGGGGTTGGGTTAGCAACCAGAAGAATTAAAAGCTATCGTCCAAAATGCACTTTCTTATGCTATGGATTTAAACCAAAATTGGGCACCAAAAACCTCCCTTAACTTGCACACTTTGAAAGTGAAGGAGACAGACCAGGACCCCACCAGGGGGGAAGGCTACCTAACTGACAATGGTGCAAGTGCCCCTACTAAAAACAGGATAACTTGACCCTTCTCCAAGCGCCAAACTAACCACTGCTACTGTCAACCAACGCCTCATCTGAAAAAGAAAAATCGGTTAAAAAACAGCCTAACAGCATTACAAAATACAAAGAAAGGGGAGAAAGTGACAATCACGGAGGTAAGTAGCCCTGTTACTAGACAATATAACCACACCCCAATTTATTGTACCTCACACTGCTCCACCCATCCAACCCACCCATATCACCTACCCCTAGCTAAGCTAAACAGATTCTGTGTTTTGTTATTTCAAATGTGACTGGGGTCCACCCGTTTCCTCTTACCTAACCAGCATTCAGTTCTCTTATATTTGAATGCTATTGGTTATATTGGAGCGTTAAGAATATTTATCCAGATAAACAATGATGCACAGCTAGTGTCTATTTCATGAGACTACTGGTTCTAAAAGCTTATTAACCAAATAAATCCAAATGTTAATAATATTAGCACAGTAGAAATGAAGGGCTCTATTAATTATTGCATATCTTTAGGACAACCTCAGTGATTTCAGCACTTGAGTTAAACAAGTCTTACTTTGTTTCGTATGGGGGCCATGGTTTAGTCTTCTCCACTTGTTGGGACCTTTTTTAGAGTGACAATTCCTATAAAAGTCAGTCAGATCACTTACCTATCCATATACAGTAGTCCAGAAGACAACTACTACTACTATTACTACTACTAATAGGGATTTGTGGAGGAGAAGAACCTGCATCTGAAGAAGTCCCCTTCTGATCATTGGAACGGTACGTTTCAGGAAATCATATAACTTCATAGGACAGGATTGGCAAAATGAGTCGCCATCTCCTGACGATAAGGTAAGTGTTTATGGGAATTTTAGCAGCTAGAAATCCTGTTAAAGAAGAGACCATTTTATAATAGTGTTTGTGAACAATGAACCGCATTCAGACTAACACCAATAATTTGGCCGCAGTGCCAGGATGTACCAGGACGAGTATTGGCCATAGGATTAACAGGGAATTTTCTCAGTAGGCTTGTGACGGCCACTCAGCATCTCCTATTTTATTTGAAAAAGACTAAAATATTGACTGTCATGGTTGGTGGTTGCTAAAATGATGTCTGTATAGAACAGAGATCATTAGAATGTTGTATATATTGGGTGGTGGTAACTAGGATGCTGTATGTATTGGGGGGTGGTAACTAGGATGCTCTGTGTTTCAGGTGTTGCTAACTACGCTATTGTATGTATTGGGTGGTGGTTACTAGGATGCTCTACGTATTAGGTGGTGATAACTAGGATGCTGTGTGTATTGGGTAGTGGTAACTAGGATGCTGTATGTTTTGGGTGGTGGACACTTGGGTGGCAGTGACTACCTGCATTGCATAGAGGTCACTATAAATCTTTTTATTGGATTGTGAAGTATTAGTCAGTAGATGTTGTCTTTGCTTGTAATTCTTTTATATAACACACTTAATACATATCCTTGCCCCATATCATGTATTTTACTCTGCTTTTATATATTTATTTATTCTGTACTAATCCAGTTTACACACTTTTTGTCTTCGCCAATAGTAATCTCGCTCACATGTGGCCTCTTGCAGATTTTCCAGGGCCACTTTAAGTTCCCAATCCACCCCTGCAGGATGGAATTCTGTATCTAGAAAATCCAGCTCCCTCCTGGTATGTTTTAGGGCAAGGGGTTGGACATCTCACAGAACGTAAATGTTTTCGCTCTGTGGGCAAAGAAGGATGCGTTTATTGCCCTCCATTATACATGAAAACAGGAGTGCTAAGGGAGCGTCCTGGTAGATTACCTACAGTAAGAGAGCTGAGCAGTATTCCCTTGTTTGTGCGATAGTTAGGGTGCAGGGGGTCCAGCATCGGACTGCATTGGTAGCAGAGGTCTAGATATGGTCCATTCTCTTTAAATAGATCTGTAATTGACAAAAGCTTAGAGCAGGAAAGGAAATCTCCCCATATTTGAAATATGTGATTTTTGGAAGATGTGTGGGGCAAAGCATTGGTGGACCTATATTTTTGGGTCTCTGAAGCTTGAACTGTTATGGGGGTATCTTTGCAACAAGCAACAATTGATGCTCCTTGAACGGCGACACCATTGCCTGTTTCACGCCCCCCTACCTACTGATTGGACATTGACAGTATTTCATCTGGCTCAGTACAGCTGCTTACTGCGGTCTAACTCACTTTACTCTGGATTCCCCTGAAGACGGTGCGTGCAGCACCGAAACAGCTGTCAGGACTTTACCACAGTAACCTTCTAAATGTGAGAAACTCTTTGCCCTTTACCCTGCACGTTTTTTTGGATTTACTGAAGGATTTGCCCTTTTTCAGACTGCCTTACCTTCCCTTCAGGTCCAATATTTTTTGTATGGGTACACAGACACCCTACATTTGTTACAATTTGAGAACATTCAGAGGCTTATTGTGGAACTTTGTCTTTTTTACTTTAGGTCACTCCAGCGTCAGGGGGAGGAGCTGCTGCACTGCTCTGCCTGTCACACAGTACAGGCAGAGCAGAGAGAACAGTAATGGACGCCGCTATGAAGCGGTGTCCATTACCATTGTTTCTGCTCTGCCTGCCCTGTGTGACAGACAGAGCAGAAATAACGGTAATGAACGCCGCTATGAAGCAGGGTAAGGCGCTCTCATCAGAGTGATGAGAGCACCTTACATTGCTGTCACAGCACCGTTCATTACGCTGCTGACAGCCAGGGAGCGGGGGGATGAGTGCCTGGTTGCACCGCATCCCCCCGATGGACCTGCTCATACCCCAAGGTGAGTATTCGGACCTTAAGACGCACACACTTTTTCCCCCACTTTTTTTGGGGGAAAAAGTGCGTCTTATGGTCCGAAAAATACGGTAGTTCAAAGGTGTCAGAGCAGCATAATGCATAGACAGTAGCCGGCAGTGCAGGGAATAGTAGGGACAGGGATCAGCCAAAGCCACTATCCACACAGCACGGCTTCGGCTAACCAGTGGAGGGAGGCACTAAAAGAATAGGGAATCATTCAGTAAGTTGATTGGCTCCCTTAAATTATCGAGTTCTAGCTTGATTTAAATGAAGCAAGTTTAAAAATCCAATAATCGTACCAAAGCGTTTCTGGTGCGTTTATTGGACATTTTAGAAATTGATCCTTGCCACCAACTAGAGCGATTTTTGGCCCAATCCACCATAATCGCTCCTGTGTATGGCCAGCTTAAGTCAGGGGGGGCACACAATAAACTTCCTATTACAGTCACTTATGTATAAAGCTCAACCAGTAAAATCATATATATATAGTCATGAAATTGCTGCTGCTGTTTAATGTTGCTATCAATTCCAAAAAATATAGTTTAAAAAAAATAGCATATTTTTATTTATTCATTTATTTGAATTAAAAAAACAATATTTTTTTATTTACTCTGTTTATATAATCTGAACTGTTCACTGTATTTATAAGAGTTTTTACCAGCTTCATATACAGTATATTACACTGCCCTTGTGCTGCAAATTTAGACAGGTATCTGCTTACAGTGTAACATCTGTGTGCCTGTACCCTACGTGGCGTATATGCTTGCAATATAAGTGACACAATTGTGCGTGGGTTCTGTATCTCATGCAACCTGGGCCACGTTTCCAAGCGCATTTATGCAATGCACGTATCTGGATCGGGGCCAGTGTGATATCCCTTGTAGACGAGTGTTAAGTTATAGCAATAACCAGAATACAGTGACTCAATATGACTTTAAAGCAGTGGAGCATTATTCCATGACCCTCACTACCCTACCAGAGATTGTTAACCTACCTGATTATCCAGTGCCCTCAGACTCAATCTAATTGGATATTGATTGTCTAGAAAGCTGAAACAAATTGTATTATGGTTAATCCATTTGAGTAAAATTGTCCATAATTTGAGAAGTTTACAAACAAGTCTGAAGTTGCATGGTTATAGCATGAAAATTTAGTGAGCCACTGAGTTAATGCCATTTTTAGGTGTATGCAGGGCCGGTGCTAGCATGTCTGGCGCCCCCCTGCAAAATATAAATTTGCGCCCTCCTCTTTTATAAATATAATCACACTGCTGTGCCACGGACAGGAAAATGGGGGAAACACTGCCTCCTACCTCTGATCAGGTGACTGGTCACATGGGCTAGACATCAGCAGGGGTCCTTTAGCCCACTTGGATCTAGCATCTACCTACAGCACAGGCTAGCGCCGCTGTATTGAGGAACGGTGCTGGCTCTCACAGTTGTCACAGATCTGGCTAACTGTCAGCTTTGAGAAGCAGAGGGATGCTGCCTATACAGCATGGTGCCTGGATACGCCGCATCACCCCGCAGAGTGCATCGGGCAGGCCCTGGGTGCATGTTCCAACCAAAACCAAGACCACTAGAATTATCTATGGAAATTGCTAAATGGTTTATAGACAAATTTTACATGATCACTTATGTTAGTAAATTGTCATCATTCACTCTTCAAAAGGACTCTTATGAAGTGGTTCAATAAGACAAAAAGATTAAATTGATTTCAAAAATGTTCTTACAATTATTGTTTTGAATAAGGATAATGTTTAATTTGTTTGCCAGTGGTTTCCTCCTTGATATGTTTAGTTCCTAGGCAATAGAAGGCTGCATTCTGATGGATATAACCTCATTGTTCAAATAGTTTGATTGTGTGTAGGCAACGTCTTTTAGTAATCAACTTTTGATGAAATAGAACACAACGGTTAATTTCATGTCTTGGAAACACAATAGTACATAAATTGCAGTACAATTTAATATCACTTTATATTTGGTTCTTCAAACTTTCTTTTTTGCTGTACAAATAAAACAAAACATTAGATAACTCAAGTTTTTCTGTCTTTTCCTGAGAGCCTTGTAGGTGTCCTGACCCCTACAGTGCTAAAGACTCCAATAACCAGCAATTTAGATTCTTTTTCACAAAGACTTGGAACTTTCATTCACATTCTGAAAAACAGACATGCCACTGATTCAAGACCTTGTGTCCAGGCTACTGGAACGTACATGTACTAGGAGCTGAACGTACAAGGACTAGCAAATGAATCTGCTTTATGCCATAAAATAAATAGTTCCTGATAGTGTTAGAAATATAAAACAAATAATAAAAAAATTGGATTATTTGTACTTTTCAGTAAAAATCTTCCTCCCAGTTTGTTCATTACTGTGGCTCTAATATCTCCTGTTTTTTTTTGTTTGCCTTGTAACATTCAACCTTCTATCCTATATTTCTTGAGGATAATGTATTGAAATGGCTAATTAAAAAACTAGGAGTGGATGAAAGGGGTTGCTGCTGGTCAGCAAAAATGTAGGTTATCAGGGTTGCCGACTTTGGCCAGCTTCCCTCCGGGAGATCCCAAAGGAAGCTAAAGATTCTGATGGGGGCGAGGCTTAATGACGTGATTTATACAAATCATTAAGCCATGGCCCCTGACTCATACCTATCTGGTTATGGCTGAAATTGGGTTCGGGACAGGGCTTGATGGCGCAAATTGCGTCATCAAGTTGCTCCCTGGCCCTAGCAACACTAGTATACTAGTGTTGCTAGGCAGGGTGGCAGGACTATCTATCTATCTATCTATCTATCTATCTATCTATCTATCTATCTATCTATCTATCTATCTATCTATCTATCTATCCCTTATCTATCTTACATCTAATATCTATCTCATATCCAATATCTATCTCATATCCAATATCTATCTCCTATCTATCTATCTATCTATCTATCTGTCTATCTCATACCTCCCAACTGCCCCGATGACCAAATCTGTTTCTGCCAATGACAGTGATGGTCACAGAAACAGATTTGGTCATACAGGGCTCCCGTAGCAGTCCCGTATAACCAGGACTGCTTATTGGACACTGCTGGGTGAGAAGTTTGGAGCACTGTGGAGGAAGGAAGCAAAGAAAACATCAAAGGTTACAGGGAGTAGACATAAAGAGGCTGTACATATAATAAGACGCAGACAATACGGAGGCTGGACAAATAAAAAGGGGCAGACACTTCTGAGCTGTGCAAGACACACCCACTTCTGAAGTAAAAAAACCAAATCTTTACATTAACATAGTTGCTATGGGTACAGGAATATCGTATCTGTACAGTTACACCTGTGAACTTGTGTTTATGTAGTAGTCTCCATAATCCATGAAGCACAGCAATGTGTAGCAATCCACCTTTATTTACAATCTGCTTAAATAAACAATTTTAATGTTTAATATCATATTGTATTGAATAACAATTACAGCACCATGACAGAATCACAAAACAGCACTCATCTTCAATTAGCATGACTAAATATTACCTAAACTTATTAAACAGTTCTTCTAAAACAGTTTCATTAGGCTGCATTTACCACCTTTTTCCAGCAGGGGGCAGAAGAACAACACACAGCCATGTGAAAGCAATAGATCTTTTGCAGCACTTGACAACAGGAGAGGATTGTACAGTTTAGTCAAGTATCCCTATTTCAATAACAGGAGGATAAAAGAATGAATGATTGCAGCATAAATTATCTACTACATAGACACAGCACATGGACAGAATGTATAGTGTGTCCCTCAAGACTTACACTCATCCTATGAAAGGGAAAAAGCAAAGCAAACAACATTTTTATTTTATTTTATTGGATTTTATATTTTGACATCTTTTATTTTCTTGGAAACATTATAATGTGCTCTGTGATTATAAGAGTGGCCTGTCTAACCTGTGTCTTTCCAGGAGTTTTCCAAGGCTGGGGTTGAAGTGGGGCAGTATACAGAGTATATCATACCATCACTTTTCCCACTGATTTAATTGAAAAGCAATAAATCCCCATTTACTTCTATTATTTCAAAATTTCCATACCGCCACATCTAAATGGTCATACCGCCATTCCAGATTTCCAATTCTACCACTGGTCCAAGGTACAAGAACATAGGCATATGGGATAACCATGTATATATAAAAATCAGAAGTATAGGGTCAGCACTCCAGAAAGAAGTTTGTGCAGCTTATACACTGATGGTAAAAGTATGGGAGAAACTCCACCAGTGCGAATTTTCATACGAAAATACGCAAAAAACGGTCGTACGCGCGCACGAAATCGGCCAATTTCGTAGCTCTGGATCAGGCCCAAAGAAACAATCAAGTATTAGCGCTAACTTCAGCAAACACAGGAGGGGAATAAAATGCAAAAAGATAAGAATCCTTAAGTAATAAGGATAATAGATTCTTATCCACCAAACAATATGTCCATAGAGTGATATAGTACTGATAGTCTATAACTGTAATAAGTTTAGACAAGCAAAGTCACAAAAAGTTTCCCCACGTAAGTCTTACACCTTCTCGGCATCCAAACGATGATTCCAAAAGGTAAGGCGGAGATAGCTTACAGTTAGTGGTGGTGAGAGGTATGTAGATCTTGAATCATACTCAACAAACACCGGAGCTTCCGTGCCACGTGTGCAGCTCTCGTTCTGTTCCTGCTGGCTTCCTCCTGTATGCACGCCTCGTTCTCGTGTATGCGTTCCACCGCAGATGAATGGAGAGCATGGGAAAGGATGAAAAAGCAAAGCACCTGATAGTGCAAATCAATTTTTATTATGGTGAAGAGTAATTCAATTGGAAATATACTCACAAAGGCATCAGTTTAAAAGGCATAAAAAAAATGGGTACAGATGAAATCCAAATATATAAAGGACCTTCCAACTGTTACTGTATATACAGCATTCCCAACAGATTCTCATCAAATAAAACTTCTCTAAGCACTAGCAACGCGTTTCGATTGTCCTCACAATCTTTCTCAAGGCTAATAAGGGATAACCAGAAGAGCATGTTGGGAAATGGTGGACCATAGACTGACTAGGTTGTATTACACAAAATGTATAAAGCCTAAAAAATACATATTAATAATTTACATAATCATCTTAGGCCATGACAGCATGTTATGGTGTTATACTTCCTACTGAATAATTAAGGGACAGTGCTGTGTCTACTTCATTGTTAAGGAGTTGCTGTGCTAAATAAGGGCAAAGGTCATGTCCTCTATAAGTACTATGCCACCCGAGATGCCGTTGAATGTGCCTATTTTAAACATGATTCAGCCGCCAGCTAAGGTTAGGGTTAGGGCTTAATCTTAAAGATTGGTTTAAGCTGAGGTGCATGGAGGGTTAGGGTTATGCTAAGGGCTAAAGAATGGGAAGCTTAGGGTTAGGTTGTAGGAAATGGAGGGTTAGGTTTAGGAAAGGGTAGGGATAGCTAAAATTACTTACCATTCAGCGGATGACTGTTTTTGGGAGTCCAATTGCCGTCAGTCTGCGCTCAGTTGTAGAATGGTGGTCAAAATTAAGACCATTGTACCAGCAAACCACACTCATGCTACCCTGAATTAGGCTTGACCCTTAGTCTATCATTTGCCAGCCAGCCCATGGACGCACAAGTAGATGAGGGAAAATGAAAGCTTAGGAAAGCCTAACTTACCTAGCTTTGCCCCTATACAGGTCACTCAAATTGTTTTGATAGCCCAAGTTATCACACCCACACACTTCCAATATGCAAGGTGACTGGTAAAAAACAACTATATTATAATTAGGGAGAGAACGGGTTTTTATTCATTTAAAAATAAACAACTCTCTGTTAAAAAAGTTTATAACTTAAGTTACTTTCAACGTCCTGACAATTAAAAATTGTAATAAGGAAATGATGGGTTAATCCCTTTAGTGAGCGCTGTAAAAAATACCAATAAATGAATTATAAAATATAAATAAATAAATAAATAGTAAGCAGGGTGCGCGCTAAAACCTATTAGTGTTGTTTGGTGATCCAGCGTTGACCAGAGCTCCACGTACTTCCTGATGGCTTTCCCTTGAAGTTTCCACGTTGTGCTTTTCCACCCTAGGATGGTCCCGGGCTACCACGTCCTCACCACAAGACACTTCAAGCTTTGGCTTTTACATCTCCTGGCCGCGGGTACGGACCTCTGTTAGCGCTGTCTAACATTTAATGATTTTACCCATTTTTATTATATGGCTTTTATCATGTAATATGCGGAAGTTTTCTTTTTATTGTGTTTAATAAATCTCTTTTATTCCATTTCTTGTTTCCCATGTGTCGAATTGGAGTCCCATGGAACAACACTAATAGGTTTTAGCGCACACCCTGCTTACTATTTATTTAATTTATATTTTATTACTCATTTAATGGTATTTTTTTACAGCGCTCACTAAAGGGATTAACCCAT
>WWET01000144.1:455262-480540 GCA_011038615.1 Limnodynastes dumerilii | reverse complement strand
TCCTCCTAAAGTCCTACAGAAACTCAGGGCAGAGGTAAGCCTAAGATGGAGGAGATATGAATTAATGAAAGCCTCTATTCTTAATAAGAACACAACCCTGCACATCTAACAATTAATACATCTGTCTAATTTAGGAATAAAACATGGTTTAAAACACACTATGCATACACTACTTATTTTTAAAGAAGTTATAATTTTAATAGGACTATTTTTTAAAGAAAATGTGTATTAATTTCATTTGTTTCAGGTCTTTAAAATCATAAATAAACTTATGGGTAAATTTACTAAACAGCGGTTTGTTCAAACCGCAATTTTTTATGGCATTTTAAATGCGCTGCATTTACCTATGGGTTAACCGCCATGAAAAATTCTAGAATGAGCAATATAAAAAAACAGCACAAAAATCTCATCCGTAAAAAGATTTTAGGGGATATCTAATGTGATGTTATATACTCCCTATTTCCATATAACAGTTCCTAGATGCTCTTATTAACTATCTTAGATGTCTTCACACATTTTATATAAAACCTTCACTATTGCACTGCTTTCATCAATATTAAATTACATCAATTACTCACAGAACTCTGTTACAATAGTTACTGTTTTAAATATGATGCCCAGTAACTACATACCTTTATCTGCTATAATACTCAGCACTCACTATAGATAAATAAATCAAAACACTTCATTCATAATGACCAACACAAATGTAATACACATACACAGGGTGAACCAGTGGCGGAAATGCCGGTGACAATGGAATTGGTGGATTTGACTTCTGAAGCTGACTAATTAAAATGCTGGAAAACAGTAGAATTTATGGGTCTGGGTGATCAGTATACATTAGGGTTACCGACTTTCCCGGGAGACTTCCGAAATTTTGAGCAGTTCTCCCGGTAACCTGGGAGAGCTGGCAGATCTCCCGCAGGGGACTTGAGGCTGTGGTTTCATGAAAACTTCAGCCTCAAATTCCACCCTCCCAGCCTACCATTCAGTGTTAATAGGGACTGGGTGGGACTTGATGATGCAATTAGCATCATCAAGCCCCATTCCACCCCTAGTAATACTGGGCCATATTCAGAGAACCAATGATTTAAAAGTGCGCAATTATACGCATGCACGGTGCAGGCCAAACCCCCTCACTGCAAGAGTGCAAGAGCCCTGCACTCTCCGCTCTCTGTAGTAAATCTGGACACTTATGTGTTCAGATTCCTACCTTAACTATTACTACTAGGTCTACGGCCTTGCGGCCGAAGACGTGGGCCCGTGTTTAGAGTACCGGACGTATAACATATACGTCTGGTGTTTATCGATTTTTAGAAAAAGTTACGTAGATTACGTTGAAAAATTATTACGCATGCGCAGTAGTAAAAATCACTAAACACCGGACGTATATGTTATACGTCCGGTACTCTGAATACGGGCCGTAGTCAAAACGGGGCTTCCCCCGCCCCATAGCCGTCATTTAAATGGCTTGCCCCCGTAATTACGTACATATGCGCAGATGTTCTCTGACAGTGAATATACGCAAATGGTTTGCGTAAATTCACTATCGTACGGAGCTCAGGATCTACCCCAATGTTTTTATGCAGAGAACTACATTTACTATTTTCCATCCTTCTGGATTTACTTCTGTTATTAGTTACTGGTTGAAAAATTCAGTTTAGGATTTTGTAACCCCTCTTAACTCTTTTAGTATCCTAGGAGTTATCCCATCTGGGCATTATTGATTTGTTTACTTAAAATTTTAACTTAACTTCATTTACATTAGTGGGATCTAGTGAGACCTCTAGTGCTTATGACGTCATAATTTCTATAAAAGGGTGCCCTCTATTGACCGAATGGTCATTAGTCGCGGCGCCCAAGAAAAGGAAGGAGCATGTCGTCGGGGCAAGTGCCAGAGGAGGCCGAACAGCAGATGGAAGGACGGATCAGCTTCTCCAAGCAAGCAGACAAGATTCTACAATCAACAGGAGAAGAATAACTTCAAAGAAAGAATAAACTACTAGCAGCTCTTCACAAGAATGAGGACAGCTAAACGGTGAGTCATAAATATTTATTTTTCTTTCTGCAACACACAACTTAACAATACGTTTTTTACAAAACAGTGTGGCCACCTGTGTTAATTTTACATGGTATGGTAAAATATTAAGGATAGCATAGTAAATGTTTATTTTTTTCTGACATGTATGTAAATGTATATTATGTATGTTTTTTTTCAACAGTTTTTTTTTTAACCGGCTACAGCGCTGCATGCTTATAAGGCTTAACATGCTGACACTGATAGTTCTATCAGCGCAGCCATGCTAAGCCTTATAACCATGCAGCGATTTTTCAAGGGAATATTGCTGTGCTTTTCTATAGACAAGCACAGCGATTTAGACCTTGAAAAATCAATGGCTATCAATGGCGATTATAAATCGCTTGCCAAAAGTCTTGGTTAGTGAATCCCGCGATTTTTACAAAAGAAATTGCGGGAAAATCGTGGCGATTCATAATCGCCAGCCAAAACCGAGCTTAGTAAATGAGGCCCTATGAGTGGACTCTCTCACCAATTGCTTGAAGGACAATTCCTGTATTAAATTTAGAATGTCCCTACTTCTAGCTTACTGAAAACTCACCCCAGTTTACATAAGGTAGATTAAAATCTACCATGATTATTACCTCTCCTTTTACTGCCATTTTAGCAATGTTTTGTAATATAACATTGGGGTAGATCCAGAACTACGTCTGTCTTCCATAAAAGGACGTAATTCAATGAACAATAGCTACTGCGCATGCGTAGTAGCTATTGTACGTAATCTGCGTATCGTTTCGATACGTAGATTGCGTATATGCGGTCTTTTAGCTATTGTTCATTGAATTACGTCCGTCTATGGAAGACGGACGTAGTTCTGGATCCGACCCATTGTCTGTTTCCTCTTCTTGTCCTGGTGGTCTATATATCACTCCAGTATGAAGAATAACCCCCTGGGTTTCTACAGTTACATAAAGTGCCTCCTTTTTTCTCTAATACACCCTATTAAAGTTGAATTTATGCCTTCCTTTACAGAATATAATACCCTTTCTCCAATTGTTCCTACTTTATCTTACCTAAAAAATGATATATTGGTACTGCTAGGGTACAGTCATAATTTTCATTGCACCATGAGATAGTGAGTGATACCCTTAATATCTAGATTATGCCTTGTCATTAGTACAATTAGTTCAGGGATTTTATTTCCTAAACTCCTAGCATTTGCAAGCATAGCACTGAGAGGTTGCGTTTTGAATCTCTTATTCATCTCTAAAAAATAAATAAGATTTCTTTGACAATAATGATTGTCTGGCCACACAAGACTCCTTAGCTGGGGGAGCAGCTTTTTTTATTATTTGTTTTTGTTTTGCCACATGGCATGGCTATGTTTTATAAATCCAAATCCATCCTCATGACACCACATCTTTAGCCACAGATTGAGGTTACTAAGCCGTTTACCTTCTTCTAATCTGTGTACTGGCAGTACTTCAGAAAAAGTCACAATGTTTGCCACCTGCTTAAGTGCAGTTCCTAACTTTCTAATTTCATCTTTAACAGCCACAGCTCCAGCATTGACCAAGCCATGTTTCCCAAGGTGGATAATGACATCAAAATTCCTTTCCTTTCTCAATGGGCTGGATGCAGACCTAGTTAAGTGCATGAACTTAGTTACTCCTGGGCTAAACCATGTTGATTGCAGGGGAGTCATATTTCATCTGTTGCAAACAGTATTAGAGTTGAGAGGTGATGTTTCCTATCCCAAGTCTAAATAACAGTGTGATAGTAAAGCTGGTCAGTATCTGTGTGCAGTAAGCAATTCAAATATATATCCCTGTATGCAAAGAATACAATTAACTTGACTCCCCCTGAAATTAAAGAAAAGATACCTAATGGCGCTATAATGGGAGAAAGCTGCTGTAGGGGAGAAATTGTTAAGCTCCCTTAAAGAAGAAAACAGACAACCCACAGGGGGTAACAGTGCTAAATCATAAATATTGAAATATATAATATATGTAGCTTAATCTGCCAGCTACAGGGCTGTGGAATAGAGTTTACTCTAACTTATTTATATGTGTATATTTGTTCATACTTAAACTCCACGGTTTATTTAATGTTTTATTTGAATTGTATTAATAAATCTGTTTGAAACATCAGGCTGCCATTGGTGTATACTTTCATAAGAACCAGATTATATATTTCAATATTTATGATTTAGCGCTGTTACCCCCTGTGGTTTGTCTGTTTCCCCCTGAAATTAACATGGTTTAGCCCAGGAGTAACTAAGTTCAAGCACTTAACTAGGTCTGGATCAGGCCCACTGTCTTTATAATACTAAAAATATTTATTGAATTAATGGACTAATTTACATACAAATAACCATAAAAAGCCTTATGATATTTTGTTTCATGTTTTGTCTGTTTCCAGCTACAGTTGGCCACATACACCTTTACATTCCATCGCACTTCTTTTGCGGCAAGGAGTAATTCTAATTGTAGACTGTTAAATAAACCGTTTAAGTCTGTTAACCATTTAGGGGTCTATTTACATACAAGTTAATTTTTAAATGAAAGAGGCTGATCCAGGCTCGCTTCTCCTCGCAGCGAGCCTGGCAGCTTCCCTAAATGAAATGAAATGAAACGAAACTGACCTGCCCTGCGAGGTCCCACGATGATCTCTGTGGTCATCGCAAGAAACTACATTCATATGAAGTATGAATGAATCCCTGCGCATGCGCAGAGGCTCCCGTGTGTGTCTTCATACCAGAACTCTGAAATCTTCAGAGTCGGACGCGTCTCCCGGACAGGTAAGTTTTGCTTTTTTAAAAAAAAAATGTTTACAGTTATTGGTTTTTATTATGTGTGTATATGTTTATAATTTATTTTTTAAGGTTAGATTTAACATAACTGTATTCCAGCGATCTTCCCATACATGCCCCCCTTTTCCTCCCCCTAACAACAGCTATTAGGTGGAGGAAAAGAGGAGTATCAGGGGAGATAGTTAGTTTTTCACCGGGAGCTGAGTGTAAAACTCCGCTCCCAGACTTTATAAATATTACGAACTGCCGGCCCAATCTGAAAAGAACAGGAAAAGGGGGGATGCCCTTAGTTGTAATTAAGACTATAGCTAAATGAGCTCAATGGAGCACACCATTCATCCACACAGGGGGAAATTCCAGGGTGAATCCTTTATTACTCACTGTCTAGAAGCTCCCACTGTGTGTATGAATGGGTGACATCAGCTGCATTGATCAAGCTTAGCCAGTGTCCCGATTACTAAATGGTGACTAGACACACTTTTATTGTTCACAAAATGCCTCTATAACATATGGCAAGCTTTTCCTGTTTTGGCAAAAGGTGTATCTGGTCACATCTAATAAAAAAAATAAATTCTAAACTGCTACTAAAAGAAAACTCTGCCTCTTTAACAAAAATAAGAATCATTTTATAATAAATTATAATTTTTTTTTCGTTGACATAGCAAAAGGTTAAATGTGATTTGGTTGCAGTGTAAGATTTATATTTATGAACAAATTGTTCACCAAAGTGTGTTCCCTGCAAGTCCAGTACTGTTATCAAATATTGTGACTTCTCAAGGTAAAAAAAAGTTTCAATTCTCTATATAGTTTAATATTATGACAGATCTCGACAAGTATAACTATTGTAAAAAAAAATAAAAAATTGTGTATACAAAATCCCTTTGGGAGCAATTATTCTACTAGGTATGTTAGTGCTTGGGTGAATTTCTGATATGACAACAAAAGAATCAAACTGACAATGTGATGGACCAAGAAATGTTATTTTTTAACTGTAAACAAGAACTAGCCCCGGTAATTAACTTCAAATGCATTTTAATCTTTAGGAAAGCGTTATCTGAAGCAACTTTCCCAAGAGATCTTGATAATTGCATGCTTTGGACAAGTGGTAGACATGTTTATCTAAAGATAGAAACAGAGATAGCAGCCAATTGGCCCATTTTGTTTGTTACTTTTTATTTTTGTCAAACCTATGATGACCTTAGACCCTGTCTGATATTCATGTTTATCCTGAACATGTTTTATTTACAGTACAAGAATAAGCTCAAAAACTCTCAACTAGGACACATAGAGTTTTTGTGATGACCCAGATGATGCAGTTCTGTCCTCTTGTCCTCTCTGCTCTGGAAAGATATCTTTTGCACTTGCATGTTAGTACAGAAGTTGCCATTGTTTTTAGACCAGAGCAGAGGGTATGGAGTGACTCGGGAGAAAGAATAAGTTAGCTACTAGGGGCTGGATCCAGACTTAAGTAGGTGCTTGAAATGAGTTACTCCTGGGCTAAACCATGTTGATTGCAGGGGAGTCATATTTCATCTGTTGCAAACAGTATTAGAGTTGAGAGCTGATGTTTCCTATTCCAAGTCTAAATAACAGTGGACCTGATTCACACTTAAGAATGTTCTTAAAATAAGAACTTAAAGTCACACCTGGGCTAAACCATGTTGATTGCAGGGGAGTCAAATTTCATCTGTTGGAAACCGTGCTAGTGTTAAGAGGTGATATTTCCCAGCCCAAGTCTAAATAACAGTGTAATAGTAAAGCTGGTCAGTATCTGTGTGCGGTAAGCAATTCAAAGATATATCCCTGCCTGCAGAGAATACAATTAACTTGACTCCCCCTGCAATCAACATGGTTTAGCCCAGAAGTAACTCATTTCAAGCACTTACTTAAGTCTGGATCCAGCCCTAGGGCCATAACTACCCCTTGACCATGATGGCCAGAGCAAAATTAAAGCAGATCTGCAAAAAATAAACAATAAAAACAAAAAAACTAAAGATTTGTCCTGACTCTGATCTGGGTCAATTCCATCTGTGTGATGGAGCTTTCATACTCTAGTTCAGTGTCATACAACACATGATATCACTCACAACACCATAACTTCTAAGTGACACTGGGCAACAAAGGAGATGACTTAGCAGAGGAGGAAACCAGACAGCAATTGACGGGAACAAAACAGACATAAAAGCCGAAATTTGGAACTAGGGGTCACAGAGAATATGATGGGCCGGATCCTGGCCTACTGGCGTCTTACGGCCGCCCGAGGTCAGTATGGCCGACATCGTAGCCTTACGGCACCATAGCTGATCGTAACAGGGCTTCCCCCACCCCATCCAATAATTAGCATGGCTATCTCCATCTTTACGGCGGAGAGACGACATGCGTAATGGGGACGTGTGCCGCCCTTACAGCTTCGCAAGAATGTTGTGCGTATGCGTACAACCTTCAAAACAGGGGAATTACGTATGAAATGTACGTAATTCCCCTGTTGGCCATTTCTGGGATCTGGGCCGATTGGAGCTGCAGATGGTCTAAGGACAAACTATTTCCAAGCGATTGCCAATCAGTTTCCTATATGACGAGTTTAAGCTAACTGACATTAAAATAAACAGCTGTATCGCCCACATTTAAGTTAAACGTTTAATAATGGGCCATTGAAGAGAGGCTTCTTGGCTAGAAACAATACTGTTACTCCCTTCGGATAAAGTTAACTGAATCATTTTCTACAAAAATTAAATTTGCATGATTATCGCTGATTAGAAAGAGCCAAATTATTAGTGATTAGCCTTTGTGAAGTGATGCCAATTTAATCAGAGAATGTATTTAATTATAAAATCAGCACATTTTAGGCCTTCTGGTAGTTGAATTGTTCTAATAGGTCACATTGGTCAAACTGCAAAATCAAGTCATTCAACTGGACAAAAAAAAAGATTGCAGCAACTCACTCTATAACATAAGCAGTTGTGCATTGAAAGTAGCCAGGGCTGGTGCTATCTCTCTGGACAACCTGTTACAATCAATCCCTGTTGTGACTTGTCTCCTCCACTAGAGGCCTACCATGATTTATTGCAGTACTGGATTCCACCAGAGGGGCTGCTGTTCTGGCCTCAGTCTAAATCATTGGATTGCAGCTCATTATCTGGAATCTCACCCACCTGTTCAGACTGCCTATAAACCAGCAACTCACACACTCCTGTGCTGGTTCATTGAAGTTATGTTGCCTGTCTTATCTTTGCTCCTGTGTCCCAGCTCCTTTGTCTCCGTGTAGTTCCTGGATTTATCTTTGTGCAGTCCTCGTGTCTCCAGTGGTTTCTGGTCTCAGCTATTTCCTGTGTCTTCAATGTTTTCCTGGACTCCTCAGTCTCATGGTATCTACTCCAGTCAGTATACACTCATTCAGTGCTGAATTCCTCAAGGACTTTGTATTTGTGCAATCATTCCTCGTAGACCCTATGTTTCTTGTCTGTGGATTTAGTTCATCACCTGCATATTCCTGTGTACCATGTTGTCCCTGCAATAAATCTTTTTGTGCTAGTGTGTCATGTGATCTACCATTTGTAACACAACCTAAGCAGAGCTCCAGTCCATCAGCCCCCTAACCTTCACTCCACTCCACTTCACTTAGCTTTGTTTACTTGCACTGCTTCAAAGGTACATGAGATCAACTAAGTTGTTGCTCCTGTATAAAGCAGGATATGTGATTCAACTGATCCCTTGTGCAGCACTTATTTTCCTGCTTAGCTACTCATCTATTAAGTCCCCAACAGCTGATTGGCTAAGCAGTACAAGTAAGTGCCACTGAAGGGTATAAACTGAGCCTCTACTCCCAAACAAAGAAACAAATTGTTATAAGGGATTAACTGAGCAGCAGCGGTGGCAGCTTGTGTGTTCTGCTGTAGCCACCATTGTTAGGGTCCCTGGGCCTCTCTGCCCAGGACTGCCACTCTAGGTAGCTGCCTAAACCTGCCTAGTAGTATCACTGGGGCCTAATTACAGCTACTGGGGTAGATCCAGAACGAAGTACGCTGGCCGCTGATGTAAAAACGCTACTTTGTATGTACTGAGCATGCACACGGCATATGTTACACCACGTAACTCTGAACATACGTACCAGGCTAGTTTCAACAGCGTAACTACGAACAGAGGGGCGTGCCAACCATACGACACCCGTAATTAAGCTTCAGAGGCGGGGTGAGGCATTTAAATCGTACAGTATGGCCGTGCTTAGGCAGGTATGTATGTGAAGCCTTTACGTACGTCAGCACTTCCGCTGTGTAAAGTTAAGGTAGGGTTTGGCAAGCGTAAAATGGCCAAAGTACTTACGAGCGAGGGGAGTGCATAGTAATTATGCTACGTCTTGAACCGTAATGCAAACATAGCTCTGGATCTGGCCCTCTGTATATAATATTGCATAAGCAAAAAGATATAAAAACTCTAAAACAAAATAGGCCAAATCCTAATCTTAGTACATTCAAACCAAATAAAATCGCATCCCTGCCACATTGGGTACTATTCCGAAAACAGGCACTGCCTCTATAGAAAATGGCCACAGAATTCTGAACTTATAAACAAAACTACATGACTTTGTAGAATGTCACAAGCAAACTGCTGTCATTATGTAATGGTTGCTGAGTCAGATGCAGGCATACATTTAATTCAGTATAGTGCCACAAGCCTACAGTGAGCGGGCACATTGCTTTTTCATTAGCAATATGACAAAGCTGGATCTGCTAAAATAAGGAAGATTAAAAATATAGTTTAGGGGATAAAGTAATAGTAAAGGAAGAAAGAAGTTGTTGATGGGATAAGCAAAGTTTGTTTAAAGCTGTATGTTCCTGGTGGAACTTGAAAGTTACTTAGATACCAGGGGCCTGATCCAGAACTACGCCGATGCGATGTGCGTACTAACGCACAGCATATCAGCATGCACTCCACCCGACACTCCCTCTGTGGCCGGTGTAATTACACACTGTTATGCCGGCAACCCTAACTTCAGCAGTGTGTAATTACGCTGGCCACAGGAGTGTAAGTGGCCAAAAATCATTACCTTACCTGCCCCGTCTTCCTTGCCTAACTGTTGCGTAGCTACACCGAGGAATAGCCCCCTCAACCGTAACAACACAACAGTTAGGGACGCCTGATCCTAAGGAACGGGTTTCCCTAACTACGCCAGGCAACATCTGCCCGGCGCATGCGCAGATCGGCAAAACTGCATAAAAAAAAATCAATAATACATCAATACTACTTACCTTCGACTGCTTGATAATGTGCAGCAGGTATCCAGGTATCAATTGCTGTTGAGATGGACAGGTCCAGCGGGCACTTCTGTAGTCATTCCCATAGGCATGTCTGGGGATCTGACGTTGTGCTAAGACCTATGTACCACAACAGCAACAGAGCTGGAGCTCCTTTCCTTATTAGGTTATAATCATGTTGTAAGCAAGTTAATTGGCATTTATTTTCTTTAATATTTCTAAATCTCCTTTTCATGTATGCGCTGACACATACTGTAGTGTTATCTAATGTTTGTATGGAGCATCGGACCTCTATTTTGTTCCTTGTAGTTGCACAGTGATCACTTTGGTCCTTGGCTGCACCTCTCCATTTATATATACACCTGCACACATTTCATATATTTGAATTGAAGCATGGCCTTATGTGTTCTTTTGTTATTGTTGGTTAATTTGGGAGCCTGACCCCTCCCCAATATGGCCGCTGCACACTGTTCAAATGACAGAAGTGTCTTAATACAGACCTCCTGAGTACACATTTAGCAAGAAGATAGGAACTCAGGACAGGATTCACAGATAAGAAGCTCCGGCTTCTTAGATGTATCATTTTAAGAATGTAACTACGTAGATTATCTCTGTGCGGACTTTAAACACTTTAAAGTGGGAGGGGGGAGGGATTTAGATTAGCCAAGGAAGGTGAGGTGGGGGGCGGGAAGAGGCATTGTACCAATGTGTACCCAGCTGAACAGGGACCACCCTTTTGTGGGAAATGTCCTTCTTCTTAGTCTGGATGAGTCAAAATGAGTTCTAATTGTTTATCATGGATCTGTTTGCATGTGCAGAATAAAAACTTGGCCCTATACAGACTCACGTTGTGTTGTTGCTATTGGCCATGAGTTGGTCTCTTTCGACCCTGCTTCTATCGGGGTATAAAACTCTATCAAGTCATGTAAATAAAAGGCGATTTTCAATTGTCCACAAAAAAAAGAAAACAGAGCTGGGTAGACTAGGGGGCTAGATTTACTAAGCTACGGGTTTGGAAAAGTGAAGATGTTGCCCATAGCAACCAATCAGATTTTAGCTGACATTCTCTAGTATGTAATAAGAAAGTGAGAGCTAGAATCTGATTGGTTGCTATGGGCAACATCTCCACTTTTCCAAACCCGCAGCTTAGTAAATCTGGCCCTAGGGATTTGTTTACAAAGCCCATTTCACTTCATTATGAAGCGATAATGCCCGTAATTACCTCATTAAAACAAAGTCATTCATATTTTCAAAACATAGACCGCCATGGAAAACTACTGTTTCTATGGCAATCCATATAATCCTTGCATGTCTCCGCCGGCCAATCTTCAAAATGCGGGCCAGCACTTAGTTACAGACCCTCCAACATGACCCATTCCATTAGGTACAATATACTCTGCACCTGAGCTCCAAACTGTCACTCACCAATGAGCTGATATTTAAAAAACTATTTGTCTCTCCAACAAAGGAGGTTACCATAGTAACTGACAGCTGCAAACTGAGAAGCAGAGTATTCTGTACCGCTAATATTTAAAAAACTATTTGTCTCTCCAACAAAGGAGGTTACCATAGCAACTGACAGCTGCAAACCGAGAAGCAGAGTATTCTGTACCTAATGGAATGGGTTATGTTGGAAAATATGTAGTTATATTTACTGGGAGGATGGCATCATTGTAAGTATTTCAGTGGTCTCCCCATTTACCCACTTTTTCCTCCCTCTAATAGCTGTTATTAGGGGGAGGAAAATGGAGGTCTATATGGGGAGACTGCAAGAATATACATAATAGACAAATATTCACCAATGAGCTGATATTTAAAAAACTATTTGTCTCTCCAACAAAGGAGGTTACCATAGTAACTGACAGCTGCAAACTGAGAAGCAGAGTATTCTGTACCTAATGGAATGGGTTATGTTGGAAAATATGTAGTTATATTTGCTGGGAGGATGGCATCATTGTATTTCAGTGGTCTCCCCATTTACCCACTTTTTCCTCCCTCTATAAGCTGTTATTAGGGGGAGGAAAATGGAGGTCTATATGGGGAGACTAAATAAAAACTACATTACTAATAACTTATTTTAGAAATAAAAAAATCACACACACATTCAAAAGACTGCAAAAGGGGCCAGATTTACTAAGCAGCGTGAAAGGAAAAGTGGAGATGTTGTCCATAGCAACCTATCAGATTCTAGTTCTTACTTTCCTATTACATTCTAGAAAATGTCAGCTGGAATCTGATTGGTTGCTATGGGCGACATCTTCACATTTCCTTTACCTCAGTTTAGTAAATCTGGCCCCAGGACTTCATTCAGATTTCAACTGAAAAGCGAGATCTTACAATGTCAGCGATGATCTCGCAGATCATGGCGGAACCTCATCAGAGGGCTTGAGTGTTAGTAAATGATGTTAACGGTGCTGCCAAACTTGTCACAAGGAGAAGCGACCCTGGTTCAGGTAAGTTCACCTCAAAATGTTATTCTGTGTAAATAGAGCCCTTAGTCTTTTCCCCATTTATCAACTACTTTATTTCCCCTGTCTACTGAACCTCAGGAAACGTTGCTTGACCTCCTCAGAGGTATTAAAATGCTGTGTAATGAGCACAGGGTAAGGTTATCATTTGGACATTAAACCATATTACAGCAGGTGCTGCAGAAAATTTTGCACAGTCATATTAATTACATTTTTTTCATCCCCTTTCAAACCAGAATTCTATTAAAGTTAGAATCCAGTAAATGAATTTAACAAGAATATTTGGAGTCACTAAGGTGTAAATCCACTTTTCCTCTTTCATAACAGTTTTTTTTCCTTTATTTATCACTTGAGATTTCTTTCTCAATGAAACCGTTCAAGCCTGACACCTTTTCATTTCAGCTGTGAATCCCCCAAGTGTAACTAAAGAAAATGCATGTTTAATTTCAGGAATTTTTACTCTACAGTTTAATCATTAAATATCACTGTATTTTTGGACATGCGTCAGTGGATGCCTTTTCTTGTCAGACAGGGGAAAGTAATTTGCCCAGTCTGTCCATATTTCAAGATTTGCATTTTGTTTTAATGGGAAAAATACATTCATTGGTTCACACGTGAATTTTTATAAACGCAGTAAATTGGAAACAAAGATTGAAGTGGCAAACAGAACGATATAATCATCATTTACCATTTTCAGGCACATTTATTTAATGCAGAGTTGGAGTTAATAATATTGGGCCGGATTCACACTCTTTAAGATCGCATATACGCAATCTATGTAACAAAACGATACGTAGATTACGTATGCGTAGTAGCTATTCTCTGTAATTTACAGGCGTATATACAATACGTTCGGGAGTGTGAATCCGGGTCATTATTGCAGAATGTTGCTTTATAGAATTTGGCAAAAAAGTCATTTTTTTAATTTAAAGATTCTTGGCATAAATCGGTAATAAATATCCTGCTATGTGTGTTCTTAAGATGACGCTTACAGGAAGAAGAAATCTTTCTCTACTGAGACTTTCACGCATCCCCTGCACTGGTGTAGTTCACTGATTTAATGATCCGTCTTTCAACAGATCCCTTTTTGCGGCACTAAAGCAAAGACTTCTGTCATATTTTTTTGTCAGTTTTTGGCGTGACAGGACCAGTCCTGGGACTTCTGGATCCTAACCCTAAACATCCCCTTCCTGCAACCTTAACCATCCCCTCTCCGCAGTCTTACCTTACGCCTACCATAACTGTAACCATCCTCGTCCCACAGCCTGACCTTAACCCCAACCCTAACAATCTTCACCCTGCAGCCTAACCTTAACCCTAACAATCTTCATCCTGCAGCCTAACCTTAACCCTAACCCTAACAATCTTCATCCTGCAGCCTGACCTTAACCCTCCCTAACCGACCCTGCCCTGAAATCTAACCCTAACCCTCACCTGACCCTAACCATCCTCATTCCACAGCCTCACTTTTACTCTTCCTTTTCTGCGGCCTAACACTAACTGTTCCTATTGCATAGCAACATCTCCACTTTTCCAAACCCACAGCTTAGTAAATATAGCCCATGGAATTCTAAATCAGGGGGTACAAATATTTGTATCAATGCCTGCACATTCCCTCTGCAAACACTCTGGATCCTGATATATAGAATGATATATTCCACTGAAAAAAAAGTTGCAGTGAAAAGGAAGAGCATGGCATCTCAGTGATTATTAGCATTTGGGACTCGCATTGCTGAGATCATGAGTTCAAATCCTGGGCTAGGCCTTATCTGTGTGGTGTTTGTATGCTCTGCTCGTTTCTGCATGTATTTCCTCCCACACCCAAAAACACACTGATAGGTTAATTGGCTGCTGGCTAAATTAACCTTTGTCTGTGTATGTATGTGCTAAGGAGCAGGGACAGATGCAAATTTAAGAGATTTTCTGTAAAGAGCTCTACAATCTGATGGCGCTATATAAAAACCTGTTAACAAATAAGATGCTTTTTATTAATGTACAGTACAGGTTGGGATTTGACTTCTGATTTGATACCTTAAAACCGAATGATTATCTCTGTGTCCCAGAGAATAGCATTTCATTCTGAGGACCCTGTTCAGAGATCTGTTTGTTTAAAGTGTGCAGATATACGCACGGCTGTTGCAAGACAGCACCCATGACACTCTCCTCACACGGTGACATACTCACCTACAGGAGGTGCCTTGGCGCTGGGCAGGTGAGATAACCCAATATAGCTATATTGTGACCTAAACCTCCTTTTTATTTATGTGCTGACACATAGGGCCTGATCCAGACCTACGCCAATGCGCTGTGCTTACTAAAGCACAGCGTATCGTCGTCCACTTTCCCCAACACTCCCCCTGTGCGGGCGTATTTCCCATTGCTTACGCCGGCTGAAGGCTACCCTAACTTCAGCCGGCGTAAGCAATGGGTAATACGCTCGCACACGAGCGTACTACCGCTAAGCCCTCCCTCCCTCATTATACTACCTCCCCCCGCCCACCGGCACTAACCTTAACGTAGGGACGCTAGGGGGACGCCCCCTCCAGCGTCCCTACGCTGTTCCTACAGACGCCCGATCATTGAGCGGGCGTTGCCGTAGCTATGCCGGGCAGATGTTGCCCGGCGCATGCGCAGATCGGCTTTTCAGCCAATCTTACGCTTGCCGTCCTAGCGACGGCGGGCGTAGGTCTGGATCAGGCTCATAGTGTTATATAATGTTTGTTTGGAGTGCCGGACCTCTTTTTTGTTCCTTGTAGTTACATAGTGGTCATTTTGGTCCTTGGGTGCACCTCTCCATTTATATATACACTTACACTCATTTCATATATTGAATTAGAAGCGCAGCCTGTGTTTTCTTGTTATGGTCACTTACGAGTGCCTTGACCACCCTTATCTTTAAGTGTGCATTTCCGAGTGTATAATGCCTCTGTACATGCGTATCTAACTAACCACACCCTCAAATGGTCATTTAAATGCCTCATCCTGCCCACTTACACAGATCTTTCTCCGGACGCATTATAAACACGCCCCTACGTACGGATCTTCCCACGTGCAATTCACAAGTCCGTGCCTAATGGACTTCCGTGCATAAAATCAACGTAGATTGCGTAAATTTAGTTACTACACATGCGCAGTTCATCGGATCCTAAAAATACGCAAAAATGGATCTCTGAATACGGCCCTGAACGCCTGAGAAAATGGTCACAGCAAAAGACTTAAGAAATTCAAAACAATGCAGTTAATCTTTTCCAAATAGCACTTCCCAACACCAAACGTTTGTAAATGAGAGCCGTGTATAGAGAACATGCTGTGGAAGACATTGCCGAACGCTGTTTTGGGACAAATATTTACTGTATTTTACAGAACGGCAGCTTGTGACTACAGTTACATGAATGCATTGTGAAAGAATTCCAATAACACTCTACAGATTTATGCGTAGTCCTGAATGGACTGATATACAATGCACTGCATTCCCTAGAAACAAAGGAAACGCATTCGTCATGATAAAACTTCTTAGTTAATTAAAGGCTCAGAAAAGTGCTTAGTAAATCCTGGGTTCAACTTCAACTTGCCTAGGATGCTGGGCCTGGAAGTGGGCCACAGAGGAGCTTGGGGGCCAAGAATACACAAGACGTGGTTTAGCTACCTGTCATGTCTCTGAGATGATCGTCTAAGCAGTACGAGTAAGCGCTATAATGGCTTGTGTGTCCAGGAGATGAAGCTCAGCTGATCCCCTGCAGCCTTACTTACTTGTACTGCTTAGCCAATCAGCTGTCAGGGATTGTACATTATGTTTTAGCAACCCCTTACTGTACGATTTAAATACCACCACCACCTCCATGCGGACATGCTTTAAGCCTTCCATCCCGTCGCCAGACCGACTTCCAGCCCGGAAATATGGATCTCGCTGCAATATCTGTACAGAAAGTCCTTTGAGTATGTATGCGTACATGAAGATTATTGGGAAGATCTAGACCCCAGCATGCACATAAAGCGTCCGTAGTTACGCTCCCATAGTGGGGAGTTCACGCCCCCCCCCCATACGGCAGAGGCCTAGTTGTAACGGGGCTTCCCTCTCCCCGGACCCTTCATTTAAATGTTTATAGAGCCAACGTAAGTGAAGGGTCATCCCCTTCATCGCAAATGATTTGCGTAAGTCCCCTGACGGCCGGAGTTCAGGATCCGGCCCTATGACTGTTTTCTACGCACGGCCCCGGATCCGATCCTTTATAACTGTGGGGGAGGGGGAATAGAAATGAGATGAACTACAAAATAAACAGATTTTTGTTACAGTTCTCCTCTCTCTTTAATAAATAAAGCCTTAGGTGTAAAAATGAAATAAAAATACTCTATACTTCTGCATGGCTTTCAAAGTGTTCCACGCACGACAGCGGAATTCCCCGCGCTAGATGTGGAATTCGGCTGTTTTGCAGGCAATGCACATGCCAGATATTCAGCAACGAATCTCCAGGTGTACGGAACTGAGCTCTGTATGCCCCTCAGCCTGACTTAACTCCGTAAGGGGGGTGGGGGGAGCATTTATATTATACAGTAGGGGTGTTTTAGGGTTTGCATGCGGATCAGTGGTTGTATAGATCGCTGATCTGCTCGTGTCAGTTAAGGCTGCCTTATGGCTGTAAAATTCACCTAAAGTCTGCATGTGACGGGGAAGGGACAGGGAGTTTACTCCCCTCTTCCGTGCGGACTGACAGACCTCCGGTAAATCACAGACAGAGGCGTAACTAGGGTGAGTTTTATAGGGCACGTGCCTTGGCCACTGATGGACACTTAGATGCAATGGGGTGCCATAATGACATTTTTATTATTTTTTTTAAATGGGGTGAGGGCGCATTGTTTTCACTTGCCCTGTGCTCCATCAATTATGCCTCTGCGCACGGACATCAGGATCCGGTCCTTTATTACAAGTTACTAAATATGAGATACACTCATTCTTCCCCTCTTTAGGCCCCTTTTCTTTCCAGATCCCCGCCTCCATCTCTCCACTGCATTTGCTCCATCTCTCCAGTCATGCCTCCTGTCCCTCCAACTCCTGTAATCCATCTCTCTAGTCCTCCTCCTGTGTCCCTTCATACCCGATCCTTTCCAGTTTCTTCCTCTTCTGTCTCCATATACTTTTTTTCACACTGACTTCCTGGTTATCAGGACCTTACCTTGGGAGTTGTCAGCTTACTCTGGATTTACAGCAACCCTATGCTATAGGACAATACATTGATTTGAGAAACCACCATTCTGTGTAACCCTGAAGAAAGTCTGAGTCCAGCAGCTGACAAAAGGCTTTGGTCTACAGAAGTAATTTTGGAGGCTTCAATGAGTGCCTCTAGGTAAGTTACAGTAGTTTTCAATTTAAAAATACATGATATATGAGACTCTCACTGTTTACCTTGAGAGTGGCTAGTGACTTATCATATATATGCAGGGGTGGATGGGCCATAGGACTTACGGGGGAATATTCGTGATAGGCCAATGGCCTCTGGAGACCACTCTGCAGCATTTTTATATTTGAAGAAAACTAGGATGTTGATTGTCATAAGTATTGGTTACTAAAATTATGTCTGTATAGAATGGAGATTATTAGGTTGTTGTATGTATTAGGTGGTGGTCACTAGGATGTTGTATGTATTGGGTAGTGTTTGTGAGGATGCTGTATGTATTGGGTGGCAGTCACTAAGATGCTCTATGTATTGGATGGTGGTCACTAGAGTGCAGTAAGTATTGGGTTGTGGTCACTAGGATGCTGTGTGTATTGGGTGGTTGTCACTTGGGGGGAAGTGACTATTTGCATTGCATAGAGGTCACTATAAATACTATATAAGTAGATGCTGTATTTGCTTGTAACTCTTACACAACACTTCTTCTTGTACTTAATTTTCAATACATAACCCTGACCCCATATCCTGTGGCTGCTTGCAGATTTTTTTGCAAGGTCACTTTAAGTTCCCAATCCGCCCCTGTATATATGTAAATGTGTGTGACTAATATTTGTACATTTTATTTTACAGATAGAATGGCAGGTTAGTCACTGACTAATAAGCAGTGTGTTGGGGTAATTTTTCCTTTCTTTTTATGTAGATCTTTATTCCTTACAGATCTAATTGTGTAATTTTGTACTTATTTTTAGTACTTAAAGTTTCCACAACTCTTTGTTTGTTATAAGTCAATCAAATGAACTCATTAATCTTTTGGATTTCTGAAGTTGTGTAATAATACCCTATAGACATCGTTGTGTAGGCATAGTCTTCTAAAGTCATTACTGATAGTAGAGCTGTGCTTCCTGCCAATAAATATTAGCTTGGGTAGAACATTAGAGAACTGAAAAACACTTGAAATAAAAGAAAAAGAAGATTATAATTAGATGGATTCTGGTAAATCACGATGGTTCAAAATTCATTTAAAGTAGTAAATAAAAAGAGGAAGAGGGTATTATATTTAGTATGCATAAAAAGCAACCTTAATTAATGAAATCCTGGCAACCCACCAGAAAGCAAGTATGCAACATTTCATCATCTGGGAAAGGCTATGAGAGTCCAAACAGAGAGGAAACAGATTTATGTAAATTCATTTAAATAACATACAAAAGGTGTTGTCTTTATTAGGAATGATAAATATTGTTACAAGACACAAGAGAGCAGATGGTGCCTCCCCTATAAGAACAGTTTACCAAGGTATAAAATCAGATTTTGTTGATTTGTTGAGAGAGTGATATCCCGCTAACAAGAGCCAACGAGCGTCTGCGTGGCGTGTAGCAGCGGCGATGTGGGTCATTTCCACTGTCTGGAACATCTTGTCACAATGACAGGCGGCGATAGGCCCTCCTCACATGCAGGGCCGGATTGAGGGTCATGTGGGCCTGGTGCTGAAATTTATCAAGGGCCCACATTATATAGTATGCCTTTGAGGAGGATGCCAGTTCCGGACATTCATCCTTATGCACTGCAGTGTGGGAGGGCCTATTTCCAGACGGAGGCCTGGAGCTGTAGTCCCATTAGCCCCATTGTTAATCTGGCCCTGCTCACATGCACCACAGGGGACAGGGGGTGCTGGCCATCAGACTTACAGTGAATTTATTCCTTTTGACTAGGATGTTGCCAGTGTGATAGGGCCAGATCCAGACCCACGTTCTTATTATGTTTCATCGCGTAGCGTATTTTCTACGCCCTCCCCTAGGCCCTCCCCTCTCCCGTGCGTACTTTTGCCGCTTTACGCTTGCCAAACCCTACCTTAATATTTCAAAGCGTAACTACTGACGTACGTAAAGGCCTCGCGTACTTACGTGCCTAAGCACGCCCATAGGATTTAAATGCCTCACCCCGCCTCCGAAGCGTAATTACGGATGTCGTATAGCTGTCACGCCCCTTTGTTCATAGTCACGCTGTTGATACGTGACTGGGAAGTACACTCTGAGTTACGTGGCATAACATCTGCCTTGCGCATGCCCAGTACATACAAAATAGCGTTTTTTCGTCTCGATTAGCGTAAATACGCTAGCGTGCCTAGTTCTGGATCTACCCCATAGTCACTAAGATGTTTGCAATGCTCTTAATAATGCTCTTTTTGATCTATGCTAATCCCTCTATTTTTTAGCCCTGTTTATTGTTGATTCTACCCAAATGCAGCTACTTTATATTTTTTACAGGGCTACTTTAAGATCCCAGTTCACCCCTTGTATATGCTATGTCAATGCAGTCTACTGGGGTTTACCCACTATTACCAGATAGTTGTCACCACTAGTGACAGTGCTTTTTATGCAGGACTCTGCCTCTTTTACCTGAGTAGTAAGAGAGACCCACTGCCGTCTCACACACCTTTATATACACACTTTGCAGCTCTGGCTGTTAATCAGCCTGGAACTCCAGAGAAATTGAAATTAGAATTAACACTGGAAGGAAATGAGTTAATCCAGCTTTAATTAGAGCCGTGGAAATACATAGTACAATGCTTGGTGATCATGGTGACTCTATTCCAATGTTATATAACAGTGTACATTTTCATTTATATAGAAGAGCAATTCTATGGAATATTTTGAGTAAAAATAGATACATTAATAGGATATTGTCAGGGATGAGGTCTACCAGACAAGTCGTTAATGGTTAGAGTTTCTTGGCATACTTAATGAAATAGACTGTACAAACTGCGGAAATGTGCTGCAGGAATTGTTATTTTAAGGAACATCTCCTTTCTATTATACAATGTTGTAGGAGAATATATAATGACTGAATTGTACTCACTGTGGTTCTATATCATGTTTGAACTGAAGAAGAAATGTGGTGAACTCTACTAATTTCTGCTATTGTTAAAGGTTATACAGCAAGAGGTGGATTTACTATTATTACCTTATCTAAAATCTGATTGGTTGCCTATTGCAAAACTTTTTTTAAAAATTTGGAAATATTAATAAACTTTAAGTTTATGGGTTGGATCCAGACCTAGTTAAGTGTTTCAACTTAGTTATTCCTGGGTTAAACCATGTTGATTGCAGGGGGAGTCAAGTTAATTGTATTCTTTGCATGCAGGGATATATCTCTGAATTGCTTACTGCACACAGATACTGACCAGCTTTACTATCACACTGTTATTTAGACTTGGGATAGGAAACATCACCTCTCAACTCTAATACTGTTTGCAACAGATGAAATATGACTCCCCTCCAATCAACATGGTTTAGCCCAGGAGTAACTCATTTCAAGCACTTAACTATATGATTACATAATGTAGCTCTCTGTGCTTTACAGGTCTATGGGCCAGATCCAGAGCTACGTCCACTAGCGGATTTACGATAGCCGGAGACGTAGAAACGCTGTTTTGCATGTTCTGCGCATGCGCACGGCAGATGTTACGACCCGTAACTCTGAACGTACATACCAGCCTAGTATCAACAGCGTAACTATGGATAAAGGGGCGTGGCAGCCATGCGACACCCATAATTCCGCTTTGGAGGCAAGGTGAGGCATTTAAATCGTACAGTATGGGCGTGCTTAGGCGTGTAAGTATGTGCCGCCATTACGGAAGACAGGAGTTACGCTTTGAAAAGTTAGGGTAGGGTTTGGAAAGCGTAAAACGGCAAAAGTACGTACGAGCGAGGAGAGTGTCTAGGGGAGTGCATAGTAATTACAATAGCGTAAATACGCTACGCTTTGAAACGTAAAGGGAACGTAGGTCTGGATCCGGCCCAATGGTCTTAAACTTCAAATATTTATAGTATAAAGACATGGATTTAGTTTTTGTTCAATTCAGTTGGTTTATTTACCATTAATCTCTAAAGAAAAAAACATTTTTCTTTTATTATTAACCAGCTGTGGAAAGGGATTATTTAAAAAGGAATGTATTGCAGACATCAGACCCCACTTGTTTGCATGAGCCATACTTCTCAATGGTCCTGATTTTGGGGGAAATAGTCTTTATTTGCGGCTTTTGTTTTGTCCAAGACAGATTTATCCTGATTGGAACAGAATTTAGGAGATATAAATTTACCATTGCGGCAATGACTAGGGGAAATGTGTAACTGACACTTGTAAACACATCAATTGATCAGTGGGATGGGACCAGATGGACAGGTGTAAGGGGCTGTACAGGCCCCTGAAGGTGCAGCCTGGGCCTGATTCAGACTTAAGTAGCTACTTAAGGTGTTCCATACGTTCAACAGTTACTCAGTCCTGCAGACGAGTGGAAAGGGCAGTCCCTCACTCACTTAAAGAGTTCTGAACACTTACATGTCCAGAACCCGACCTTAACTTGACATAAAGTGAAATGTGTGGACAAGATATTCAAATGTAAGAGCTAAACTCAGCATTTACGTTTTACGTATACTTTAAGTACACACAGAGGTCTGGCCCACCCCTGGTACAGAACTGCAGCACATACAGAGACAATATCTGTACGTCCTGAGTTCTGATGCATAGTCCAGTGTTCTGGGCCTGCTCATTAATGAACAATGGCTGATTTATACAGGATTGCGTAAATCTCCTGTCTTTCTAAAGTCTTGATCTAGTCTCATGTCTTGAACTTGCTCACAAGTAACATGACCATGCCCCTTAATCATACTCATCCACTGCCATCAATATATGGGGGAATGGTTCAAATTTCAAAAATATCCAGAACATAAGAGAGGGCATGGCAAAAACTAAGTTAGCTAGCCATGGAATTAACACCATAAAGCCCTCATGGTAGACCACGGCTTTACACAGTTGGGAGTGCAGCTTAAATCCACCAACTCTTTCAACTATGGAAAAGGTTAGGATGCAAGGGATATGTCTTGCTCTTCCGAGGTGTGTGAGTATACATGAGGCCAGATCGGTTACACTCTCCGGTACTATTCCCATTTTCAAATACTTACCGCTTTCTACTTTTTTTTAGTGCATCGGTGAGTCTGCCGTTCGGCATACTTTACCCATTCACTTTTGCAATTACCGTTATCCTTCCACCGTCTGCGATATCCCTCCGCCGCACCTCCGTTGCTGCTATTGCCGGACCAGGAACAGGTCAGTAAACTATCTGTGAGGGTTAGGGTTAGGGTCAGGCTGCAGGGGAGGGAAGCTTAGGTTCAGGCTGCAGGGGAGGGAAGCTTAGGGTCAGGCTGCAGGGGAGGGAGGGTTAGGGTCAGGCTGCGGTAGATGGAGTTAGGGTCAGGCTGCAGGGGAGGGAGGGTTAGGGTCAGGCTGCAGTAGATGGAGGGTTAGGGTTAGGATGCAAAGAAAGGAGGGTTAGGGTAGTGAGAGGGGAGGGTTAGGGTTAGAATTAGAGAAGGGACTATTTTTACTTACCATTTAGCTGAACTGAGCATTCGGAGCTCCTCATCGACTTTCTAAGCAAGGACCCACACCTGGGATAGATTTACTAAGCTGTGGGTTTGGAAAATTGGAGATATTGCCAATCAGATTTAAGGTGACATTCTCTAGTATGTACAAAGAAAATGAGAGCTAGAATCTGATTGGTTGTTATAGGCAACATCTCCACTTTTCCATTCCCGCAGCTCAGTAAATCTGGCTCTTGGTAAGTAGAAGCCTTTACAAACACAGAGAGTGTCCTGGTTGGAATTCAACACATGAGAAAGCAATGTTAGGTAAAATGGCACCATGCTGACCAGCCTTTATCATGTCTTATAAAATGGATTGTATAATGGAACCTATAATAACAACATTAATGGCATAAAAATATGTTTTTCTTTTCTACAAGGTTTCAATAAATCTTCCCAGTTGAACTTCACATAAAGCTTTTTTCTATCTGTTTCTATTTGAAGAATGCATTAGTAAGAAAGAGCACTGATCACATTAAACCTTCCATTTAAACACCTTTTTTTATTTATAGTGTAAGCAAATGTTTTGGGAATATACTTTTGTCCCCTGTCATGTATTAAGAATCTATTCACTCAATTGTACAGTGACACAGTAATGGCAAATATTTGTGTCTATAGCACAGCCTTGGGAATAGGGGTTTGCAAGAGTCTTTATTCAGATGCTTGCCTTCTTGTGTTGATGAGGGTAACACATGCTTGCATGACAGCAATACCTTCATGAATTAGAAGTGATCTCCTGTGAGAGAGGGTGATGGAGTTCATATAACCCCTGTAGGTTCACGCCAACAACTATAGCAGTATTTCTGTAGGTGGGACAGTGATCTCAAAGGTTCTATTGATTTTCCATGTCAGCTCTTGTACTATTTGCTTAATATGCAATACAACATTTCAGAGATGTTCCCAGAGGAGATACACATTGAATTTCATGAAGTGCCTGGTATGCGACATTGGGCTTTATAAACTATGGAGAGAGAGAGAGAGAGAGAGAGAGAGAGATAATGGAAATATGAGCCTAATCCAGACTTAATAACAACAGTCAATTTCCAGATGCCGCATGCTGTGGACACATGTGCGTGGCTGATGTTACTAATCGTAACTCTGATCGCAAGCAACTTGTGCGTAACTTCGTGCGATAGGGTGTGACAACCCTATGCAAGCCGAATATTCGCAAAGCATTGTGGGCAGAAGGAGGCATTTAATTTGTACAGTATGGGCTGGGTTAGGCACTAATGTACGGATCAGGCCCTATCTCTCTTTGGGCCTGATCCAGAACTACGCTGCCCGGCGGTAATATGCCGGGAGTAAGCGTAAGATCGGCTGAAAGATCTATGATCGGGCGTCTGTAGTATCACCATAGTAACGGTTGAGGGGGCGTCCCTCGCCGTTACTACGCACATGTGTTGGTGGATGGGGGGAGGTAGTTTAAGGAGGGAGGGAGGGGTTTTAGTTTTGGTTCTGGTTGCCCAGAAACTCCCCGCATTGAAAATAAAAAAAATAGGCAATAAAAAAAACATTTGAAAAAGGGGGTGTGGCTTCGCAGCCATGTGGGGCAGGCTGACATCGAGGAAGATGGTCCTGGAATGTGCTGCAACAGGGAAGCGGGTGGGGGATGGTGAATGGCCACAACAAATTCAACAGTGCCTATGCACTGACACAAGCTCTGGTCCATTGTATAACGTGCTCTACTATTGTTATTAGGGGCCGGATTTAGAGGTGTTTTATAAGTTTCTTCTTTCACACATTAAAACAGTAGTGTTTATTTTGAAGTTACACATCTAGGGCAGGATTCAGAGCTCCGGCCGCAATGCAATTGAGGCCGGAGTTCTGCGAAAAGTGCTACTGCGCATGCGCAGTAATTTTGGAACATAATCTACGTTACTTCTTGCAACGTAGATTGCGTACACGCTGTCTTTAAA
>WWET01000144.1:401211-413570 GCA_011038615.1 Limnodynastes dumerilii | reverse complement strand
ATTCTCTATCCGTATGTTATGTTACAGATAGAATGGTATAGTCTGTTACTTGTAATGGCAGTGTTGCTGGACATTCTCTATCCTGTGTGTATGTTACAGATAGAATGGTATAGTGTGTTACTGGTAATTGGTGATGGGTGGACATTCTCTATTCTTATGTTATGTTACAGATAGAATGGTATAGTCTGTTACTGGTAATGGCAGTGTTGCTGGACATTCTCTATCCGGTGTGTATGTTACAAATAGTATAGTATAGTGTGTTACTGGTAATGGCAGTGTTGCTGGACATTCTCTATCCTGTGTGTATGTTACAGATAGAATGGTATAGTCTGTTACTGGTAATGGCAGTGTTGCTGGACATTCTCTATCCGGTGTGTATGTTACAGATAGAATAGTATAGCCAGTTACTGAGTAATGGATGTGTTGCTGGACATTCTCTATTCTGTGTTTCTGTTACTAGAAGATTACCCCCGGCTTTTCATGCACCTGTCTGCATTAACCTTTAAATTGATCTTAGCAGCTTTCATTTTGTGTCATCTGTATTAAAAAACCCCAACTACTCATATGAATAAAAGAGAAAACTTTGTTAACCAGCTGCACGCTCCATAGTCAGAAAGGACCAGATTCTACCTTATGATTCTCCCCTAATTTCTGTGTATTTGGCCAATTTTACTTTTTGTGCATGATCAAGAATCTGTGCTTTCCAAGCGGAATATATTGCAGCTTATCCAGCTTTAAAAGACATCGGACTTCCCATAGCTTCTGAAGAACATAACAATCCAGGTTTCAGAACCGGGTCAGAGTCAGAAAACTCAATGTATAGTAGGCCATGGCTCTTGGAATTCTGTCCATGCGAGGGGAGTACTTAGCTGCGAGGTCACTCAGATGGGTGGTTATAATTCACATGCGATATGGAAATGTTGCACTAGAAGCTGATTGTGCGATGGAATTCAATCCAAAGACCTTTTTCCTGTAGAAACATTTGTAAACGGGCCAATGGACGTCTGTATTGTCCTCTGTATCATTAAGTTTCATCACATAATATTTTCCGAAATTTTCTGACAACATTCTACTTCATCCATACATTTTTGTCTAGTGTTACATTTTTGGCAGGTCAGTTTGTAATTTTGGAAGAAGAGGTGGCAGATACAGCAATAAGTCATGCTACACTTGCGAAAATTAATATTTTCTTTACCTGTGTCAGCATCCATCCAAACAGCATAAATCATCTTTAACTCACCACTGTTGTTCAGCACCCAAGAATAAAAACTGATGGAACTATCATGTTCCACCACACCTTTATAATAGTTCATCTTAATGTATAATGTGTCTTTTATAGGGTGTGATAAAGTGCAATGCAGCAAGAAGATATCTTTATGTCTTTAATATAAAGAAACAAAGGACAGAAAAGCCCCAGCAGTCTACTTATTAACTAGTAGTTTACCTGCTATTCTATCTACCCCTAAAGTCCTAATAGGGCTGCAGGGACATTAATGGCAGAAAGGTGTTTCACTCCTCATCAGAAGGACTGGTTTAATGTTGAGGTTGTTGACTGAAACTAGTTAGCTAAATAAACGATAATAATATATAATAAAAAACGCAGAAATTGTTTCCATGTCATTATTTCTTTAGGGTGTGTCTGATTGTATGGTGTGAGTGGACACACTGCCATTTGTCATTGAAATATTAGTTACTTATATAAATATATTATCAGTCACTTTTACAGCTTTTTTGCTGTGGTCCTAACTGTAAACAGTAGAAGTCCCTATATTGGGTCATATAGTCTTTTCAAATTAAGATATAACTCACATAGAGGTACCCTTAATGTCTACAAACTAACATTCCTTTAGACGCTCTTAGTCCAAATCATGCTTTCAAACAATACAGTAGGTTAATAAATAGGTTGTTAGACATATGGAAGACAGAGGTAATCATCTACACAGAAGCAAAAAAAAAACTATGTCAACGAACACTGCGTTTAACCAGTGACTAACCTGACATTCTGGACCATATTCACATAAAAGTGTGTGATCTGTAGGTGTGGATACACATGTATCCGCACTTACTTCCCCGCTCCCCTTCCACTTTCCCACCACCGCTTTTAAATGCCTAATGCCACTTACGAGTGCCTCTTTAAGAGGGAAAATACGCACAGAGGTTCCGCAGCCCTCCCTCCCAGCTTAATTTACATCTCTCCCCCACCCACTTTACGTAACTTAGCGGTCTCCCCACACATACCCCACTTTTCCTCCCCCTAATAATGGCTATTAGGGGGATTAAAAGGGGGGAATATGGGGAGATTGCTGGGATCCTCAGATGGCGTTATTTTTTCCTTCGGTGCTGAATAAGATAGGATAGTAGGGAGGGATAGTAGATTGTAATACTGCTTCGGCACCCATTAAGATCAACGGGCGGCCGAAGCCTCACGAAGTGTTTGTGCATTGCCATGGAAACAGCAGATTTCCATGGAGAATGCAGTTTAGTGACCATATTCACATAAAAGTGTGTGATCTGTAGGTGTGGATACACATGTATCCGCACTTACTTCCCCGCTCCCCTTCCACTTTCCCACCACCGCTTTTAAATGCCTAATGCCACTTACGAGTGCCTCTTTAAGAGGGAAAATACGCACAGAGGTTCCGCAGCCCTCCCTCCCAGCTTAATTTACATCTCTCCCCCACCCACTTTACGTAACTTAATCCGGAGGCTTCCGTGGCACGCCTCCTCTTACCCTAAAAACTACATGCGGTCTGCATACAGGACCACTACATAAATTGCATAGTCTATATGACTACGCATGTGCTGTGGCCCTGTATGCAAAAATCTGCACCTAAGAAGCATCAGCTTCTTAGGTGTGAATGCGTTCCTCTATCTCTAGTATAAAATTCCGAAATATTAGTTACACACATTTGCAAATATATGATAACTCACCAGCAACTTTTAAGGCTCTGTTATGGTTGATCCTAACTCTAAACAGTGAAAGTCCCTATATTGGGTCTTATGTCAGGTGATTTTAAATTAGATTACTCGTCCAGTGGGATCCATTATATCTTATTTCATATGGAAGAAGTTCCGTGGTAGGGACCAGCCCTTAAATTCCGCAATCCTAAATTCCCTGCTCAGACAGGCACAGATCTGATGTTAAGGTAGGGTTCTGGACAAGTAAGTGTGTAAAACTCCTTCCAAAAGAGGGCAGTGACAGAGGGCATGCCCTCTCCTCCTCCATGCTGAATAACAGATCTGAATCAGGTTCAGTATTACACAAAATGGTGATAGTTTAATCAGTTTATTGATCAGTCAGCAGTAACTAAACTGACGTTATTTCTTTAAAAAAAAATGAACTAGATAATAATAATAAAATATAAAATACTGTTGCTGCGGTTGGAGCATTTCCGCTTTCTGCTTTATCCTGTCCCACCGCTGGATTCAATACTAGGACAACCCTCTAGATCCAGAATTATATCCTGGTACTGCGGTGCCAACACACAAACTGCAGTACAAGCGCCATAGTATATCAGAATCCGGTCCGATGTTATTTAAAAAAAGAATAAATGAATGGAGGGCGAATGGTCCATTTCTTGACTGATTTCTATTTAGAAAGCAAAAGGACTGGGAAAATTCATAGCTATTGGCAGTCTTTTTGTGTTTCCTGCACTGTGAAAAGGGCACAGCCATCTGTTCTCCAACAGAAAGTCGACCCTTTATTTCTATGGTCCTTCGGCAATGATTCCAGCTTTAGGAACAGATTTACTAAGCTGCGGGTTTGGAAAAGTGGAGATGTTGCCTATAGCAACCATCAGATTCTAGCGCTCAATTTCATATTACATAATAGAGAATGTCATCTAAAATCTGATTGGTTGATATGGGCAACATCTCCCCATTTCCAAACCCACAGCTTAGTAAATCTGGCCCTTAGTCTTCTTTTGAAGAAAAGGTACACTCAGCTCAGTGCTATGCCACACCCAGCTCAGCTTTTTGCTTCATCCTGCTCAGAATTCTGGATCATACTTTTCAGTATTCTGGATCACACTGTTCAGCATTCCACTACGTTCTGCTCAGCTTTTCGGTTCATCTTGCTCAGCAATCCGAATCATGCTTCTCAGTGTACTGGTTCGACCTGCTCAGCATTTCACTACTCTCTGTTCAGCTACTCAGTTCATCCTGCTCAGCATGCCAGATAATGCTCCTCAGTGTATTGGCTTGTCCTGCTCAGCATTCCACTACACTCTGCTCAGCTTTCTGACTTGTCCAGCTCAGCATTCTACTATACTCTGCTCAGCTTTCTGACTTGTCCAGCTCAGCATTCCACTACACTCTGCTCAGCTTTCTGACTCGTCCAGCTCAGCATTCCACTACATTCTGCTCAGTTTTCTGACTCATCCAGCTCAGCATTCCACTACACTCTGCTCAGCTTTCTGACTCATCCAGCTCAGCATTCCACTACACTCTGCTCAGTTTTTCAGTTTGTCCTGCTCAGAATTCTGAATCCTCCGCATTCTAGCTCACCCTGTACAGCATTCCTCTAAACTTTGCCTCAGACTCATGTGGCTCAGCATTTCACTACACTTTGCTCAGCATTCTGGCTCATCCAACTCAGCATTCCACTACATTCTGCTCAGCTTTCCGGCTTGTCCAGCAGCTCAGTATTCCACCACACTCTGCTCAGTTTTTTAGCTTATCCTGCTCAGCATTCTGGATCATCCTATTCAGCATTCAACTTCCCCCTGCTCAGCATTTCACTACACTCTTTTTGGTTTTCTAGTTTCCCTGCTCAGTATTCTGGCTCAGCCTTGCTGTAAATTTTACTCAGTATTCTGGTACATCATGTTCCCCACTCTGGCACACTGTCACTGCACCTTCTGCATTTTCTTTCACATGCCATCCTCTGTGCATAGACCAAATGCAATGAAATGGCCAAATATTAAGGAAGTTTGAATCCATTCAAATCCTTTAAGTGGAAAGGGAGAAGTCAGTCTTTGAATAAAAAAAAGTGCAAAAAAAATAATTTATCTTTCAAATAAAACAGAATGTTTTATAAGTTTATTTTATTTTATGTTTTTTTTGTTTGTTTTGCTAATAATTCAGCAAGTACTAAATAATTCTATTTTAGCTTAAAAAGGCATGACCTTATATTACTCTGTGTTTTAAAGTTTATCGGCTGGTGCGTCAATAATCTAAAATAAAAACTTCAAATAATTATTTTGGATTTGGTTGAATTTTGCTGTTTTTCTGTGACAAGTACACTCAGCTGTAAACTAAAATTAGGCAGTTGGAGGCTTAAGCTATAATCATCAAAAATCAAACTTTGATTCAGACATGTGGCTAAAATGTATTGGTTAGTATAGACGTGTGAATGCCGGGAGAGCTTTAAACATATGTACTTGCCAGATAAAGAAGAAAAAAAAAATAAGTGTCCTTTGAAAGGAACAGAAAAACACGAACATCTGGTACTTCTCATTCACAGTGGGTAAACTTCCAGAAATAATGTAAAAAAAAATAACATCATAGCATAAGCACATACCTTTCAATATTAATTAAAGGAGCAACTATAACTTATGTGTATATATGTATGTATATGTACTTACATATGTATGTACGGAAAGTTGTTACCGTTCCAATGTTCTCAATTTCCAAAGGGATATAGTTGACAGCAGAATACTTGATGTATCATTTTAGAAGCGGTTCTGATTTAGAAAAATTATATTTAGTCACGGGCACACTGACAAATATTTACGGATCCAGACTCCTGCGCGCTTTCTGTGCGGTCTATAGGGCAGCTTACGCTGCCATAAACCTGCCTTAACTGTAGCATGCAGATCAGCGATCCGTACGACCGCTGATCCACACAAGTGTGGGACACCCCTCCCACACTATACAATTAGCGTGCTTCCCCAGCCCACCTTAGCGGGCGGAGGGGAAGCACAGCCCATTTTTTCCGAACGTAACACTAGCGTAACATCTGGAGAGCTCATGCGCATTATTGGCCTGCCATTATCAATTCTGGATCTGGTCCTACATTTTGCTCTGCTTAGTGGCTAGGAATTATGGTTAGGGTTAGGATTAGTCTTAGGTTTAGGGTTATTGTTATGCCCAACATATATATTCAATCAGACATATTGAATAGTCAAATTTAATAACGACAGAGTACTTACACATTGCCAATACGTAAGTACCCTGTACAGTCCACCTGTGCATGCATGGCCATTTAAGCATTCATAGAATGTGACGGCAGATAAGAACCACTTGGCCCATCTAGTCTGCCCTTTACAACCACCCTCCTTGTGAAATAACCCTTCCTTAAACTTCCCCTGAGCCCCCCACCCTCCAGTTATTATACAGAGAACACCTATCACTTACCCCAATGGGCTACATACTCTCTACCGCCCTCATACACTAGGGGTAATTTTGTTACCAACCAATTAATCTACTAGCATGTTTTTGGGCATGTGGGAGGAAACCCACACTGACACGGGGAGAACATGCAAACTTCACACAGATAGAGCCTTGTCCAGGAATCAAAACTTATGACCTCAGCACTGTGAGGCACAAGTGCTACTCACTGAGCCACCGTGCTGCCCAATCAAATGCTCAGCAACAACCTCTGACGACCACCTGCTGTGTGTACCTGGTGTACACACTGTGGATGAGGGGGATCTATACAGATTGCACAGCAAGGACTTGGTTAAACCCGTACATACAATTTTGCATTATGCACCTGCCCAATTTTACGTTAGGTGAGTGCATCAGATATAAGGCAGGGGTCAGACCATGGAAGGCCCATGCAAACTATAGTCCATTCCTTACCAATGCTTGCAATTGTTATTAATTCAGGATCCGCTCCATAGAGTATAGCCATGTTTTGGACCAGGTTTGACGCTGTTTGGATTGCACACGTGTATGTTTTATTGAACAGGTTTGAATGCAGCAATTTATCTTTGTAAAAAGATGCGTATCACTGTAAATCAAGGCCATGATCTTGCCCGTCCAAACTGCCGTTTAAAATATTTCTTATCATTAAGGGCCAGATCCAGACCTACGTTTCCATTACGTTTCATCGCGTAGCATATTTTCTATGCACTGCCCTAGGCACTCTCCTCGCTCATATGTACTTTGGCCATTTTACGCTTGCCAAACCCTACCTTAACTTTTCAAAGCGTAACTACTGACGTACGTAAAGGCTTCACGTACGTAAGTGTCTAAGTACGCCCATACTGTACGATTTAAATTCCTCACCCCGCCTCTGAAGTGTAATTACGGGTGCCATATGAATGTCACGCCCCTTCGTTCGTAGTTACGCTGTTGATACGTGGCTGGTACGTACGTTCAGAGTTATGCGGCGTAACATCTGCTGCTCGCAGGCGTAGTACATACAAAATAGTGTTTTACGTCACCGGCTAGCGTAAATACGCTAACGTACTTAGTTTTGGATCTACCCCTTATTGCATACCCTTTTGTGTATCTCAATAGCAGCCATGCTTGTCTATGATTCAGGGAACTTTCTGCAGCAGTATAGCTAAAATTGCAAAGCTCGCTGTCAGGCTTAAAGCAGGTGACTGCCCTTTAAAAATAAATACAACTTGTGGGATTTTTAAATTAAAACAAATATTGCAATCTAAAAGTGTTATTCTCTATTTTTATATAGACCAAACAAGATTCACTATTAATAGACTGCAGCCTGATAACACAGTTGACTGTGATGGCAAGCCTATTTTACACCCTACCATTTCATGACATGCAGACTGGCTGAGTTTACATTACATTTTACAAGCTTTATGATCTTACTTAGTAAATTGTTGCCCTTGTGAAATACAAGCGACTGCCTCATGCAAAGAGATCAATTTATCTTTTTCAACCTCTGCAATTTCCAATAACTTTGCGGATGACTTCTGTCCAAGATGAACCTGACTTTAATCATCACATCTTTGCTCAATTCCAGCTTGACTCACATCATTGTCCAGATTCATGATTATACAACCTACATTGCCGGAGTCAGATAAACCGCTATCAGCTTTAGGAACTGATAGGAATCCTCAATCATGGGCATTGAACTTCGACACTCGTGATTTAAGCTCAGAGGAAATGATCTGTTCTCTTAAATGGAGAGAAAATATTTTCAGCCATTAATGTCAATGGCTTTTCTTGGGTTTTAATTTTTGTCTTTCATAACAGGAGCAGGGATATTGTTTATTTTCTATAAATAAAAAAAAACACATCATTTTAGACAATTCAAAGCTTTTGCACTGTGGTTATTTTGACGCCATTTTGCATCTGTAAAAGAACCAAGGACCCCATAGTGCCGCAGGGCCATACATGGCAGTCAGGTGTTTCCCTCCTTACCAGAAGGACAAGGTTAAAGTTTTGCTTGTTGTGAGAATGGGCCTGATCCAGAGCAACGCTCGCAAGCGAGCGTACGACGAGCGTATGCGAATTTTCGGCCAAAAATTCGCAATGCGCATGCCCAGTATGACAGCTTCCGGTCGCCCGAGCGTCATGAGCGAATAGCGGGCGTATCGTTAGCGTATTTTTCGCTCGCTGGGCGTATTTTTTTTACGATGGTCGGCTGGGCGCCCGTTTTACTACAGGGAGGCGGGGATAGCCATTTAAATTGTACAGTATGGGCGTGCTAAGCGTATTTTCTCAGCGTATTCTCTGCGAATTTTCGTACGGCCGACGGTCGTAGGCAGGTAAACATTGCGCATGCGCCGTGCGTGTACGGCGCATGCGCGACTATTTTACTGCATCGTCGGCGCTTCACATACGAGTGAAGCGCCGGTGAAACACTCACCGGACATCGTGAGTCTTCACGATGAAGTTAAGTTTTTATAAATCTGGGGAGTGAAGTGTCCAGGCTCGCTGCGATGATAAGCTCTATCGCTGTCACGATCACTCCCCAGATTTATGCGCTGTCTATAAATAGAGCCCTATGTATGGGAAATGGCACATAGAATGCATGTTATTATATGAACCATATCGCATAGACAAATAAACGTAGCAGCCTTTGCACTTATATATATTACTTGCAGATAGGATCTAAACAGCCCGTTATGTTGACAGTTAAAATGTCGACAGGTTAAAATGTCAACAGTTAAGTATTATGGACCAGATCCAAAGCTACGCTGCCATTACGTTTTCTAGGGTAGCGAACTTACGCCAGCGTATTTACTAGACACTCCCTTCGACCGTACGTAGTTTAGCCGTGTTATGCTTTCCAAACCCTACCTTAACTTTTCCAAGCGTAACTCCTGACGTACGTAATGGCTGCTTGTACTTACGCCCATACAATTTAAATGCCTCACCCCGCCTCCGAAGCGTACGGTAATTACGGGTGTCGTAGGCTGGCATGCCCCTTCATTCGTTGTTACGCTGTTGATAGTAGTCTGGTACGTACGTTCAGAGTTACGTGTCGTTATATCTGCTGCGCTCATGCACAGTACATGCAAAATAGCGTTTTTACGTCACCAGCTAGCGTAAATATGCTAACGTACTTAGTTCTGGATCTACTCGTATGTTAGTATTACATAGATATTACATATATATTATTACATATCTAAAGTTTGTTTTTTTAAGAGCCGTCTACATTACATTAAGTTTACAGACAAATACTAACAATACTCAACTGTCTACATTTTGACTGTCGACATCACATATCAGACCCCTGAGCAAGTCCTACTGGGTGACAGGCAGGATTGGATTTTGTTGATTCCAATAATACTTTAAGTGCAAATTCCCAGAAGCTCATGTCTTAGATGGCATGGCCCAGTTATCTGGCTTACATACAAACCCATCCGTGGATAGATGTGGGGACAGATTCTAAAATATTAGTATTTGTGAGCGGCAATACATGCAAAAACTGACACTATTGTTTTAAGCTGTCAGCCTCTATCAGCTTCTTTTATGCAGATGGGCCGACTCAACCCCACCCCCTATATCACATAGCTCCGCCCATTTTGGCCTACCCAAACTCGGAGCCTGTCACAATCCACCCCTGTCTATACATATTTTTATTAATTTAGGAGAACGGAACGTTTAATCCTTGTTTTATCCAAATCTAGATGCTTTTACCAAATATTTGGTATTTTTGCAAACTTGTAAATTTTTGTAAGCATTTACGCAATCTAATACCCCTTTCACATAACCATGAAATATCCGGGATTTTTGCCAAAAACCCGTGTCTGGGCAAAATCCCGGGTATTTCGTGGAGATGTGAAAGGGGTACTTCCAGTGGACCTGTGTTAGAAGACCCGGGAATTCAACCCGGGTAAAAAGAAGGGTTATTTCCGGGTCTGACACGGGTAGGGGTGCAGTGTGAAAGGTGCTACCCGGGTTTTTCAAACCGGGTAGCACCTTACGCACTTGATTGGTACAATTTTTTTTACTGTTGCCCTGGCAACAAGTGTTGCCAGAGCAACGGTAAACAAATGACTCTGTCTGATGATGACAGGGCAGACCCGGGTTTCTGATTTTCCCGGGTCTGCCCTGCAGTAGGATAAATTCATTGCTCTGTCATTTATACAGTATGTTACAAAGTATTATTTTCTCGGTGATACTGTAATTCTAAAATATGTAGCATTTCTGTATGATTAATGATCAGTTTTTTCAGACTGCATTTACACAATCTACGTAAGAATACGATACGTAGATTACGTAAAAAAATTACTACGCATGTACAGTAGTAAAAATCGCTAAACACCGGACGTATATGTTATACGTCCGGTATGCTGAATACGGGCCAAGGTCATTCCATAAAACACAGCACAAGCGGATAGAATAAAGAAATAAAGTACAACTTGAAATGATCGTTATTTTCTCTTAGAAACTTGAGATTTTGTTATAGGTCGAGTCTCCGCTGACAGAACTTGTAGGATCCCAGCAGAACATCTCCGGCGTTAATGAATTGACGTGAACTTTATAAATGACAGACAACACATTTTCCCTTCAGGCAACCAAGGACAATCAATCTCCCTGCAGTTTGTGAAGGGATGCTCCTTTCCTCCTCCCAGTCATACGTATCAGACCCAGAGTCATGAAACACAATCAGTGTGGATCTGTAATGAATCGTTTGGAGAATTAGCTATTGCTATCAGGGGTGGAAGGTGACAGGTCTGCATGGGCGGGACTAGGAAGAGCTGGGCGGGACTGGGAAGAGCTGGGCGGGACTAGGAAGAGCTGGGAGGGACTGGGCGGGACCACGGCCTAATAGAAGCTGTCAGAGGATAACAGCTGAAAACAGCACTCAGCACTCATACATGGAGTGTATGTGAAAGATGGGCTGCCACGGGCCACTATCTCCTCCGGGCCCCATAGCAGCTGAACCCATTACACCCCCTGTAGTTACAACCTGATTTCTATCCCTAGTCCCCCCCCCTCTCTCTCACTCTGGGTTTTTAAATATGAGAAAGGACATTTTGAAGCGATAAGGGCAGTTTTCTATTGAAAATTGCCCCTATCACTCCAAAATGAACTCTGTAAATAGAGCCCATGGTGTTATATAATGTTTGTATGGAGCGCCAGACCTGTCTTTTGGTCCTTGTAGTTACACAGTGGTCACTTTGGTCCTTGGCTGCACCTCTTTTATTTGTATATACACTTGCACACATGTCATACATTGAATTGAAGTGTGACCTGTGTGTTTTTTTGTTAGGGCTAGAAGGGAGGGCTAGATGGGAGGGCTAAAAACAGATAACGTGGTGAGGGCGCTATAATAACTGATTGGTATACCATATGCAAGTATACCAAGGATAGAGAATGACTTAATTAAAAAGGTATAAGGTGTAAAATACCATATAAAATGGATAGCCCTTTTACACAAATCCCCAAGTACAGGTATTATTATCTAAACCAATAGGAATACAACGGTACTACAAAGATACAAATGGTGTGATTTTGTAACAAATTGTATCTAGGTATGGTGGTAGAAAAACGAATATCTACAATCCTGGGTTAAACTATTACCAATGGTAGCAATAAATATGGATACTCTATGTCTCAGCTTACTTACCTTAGATAGGAGGGCTAGTTAGAGTAACGTGTAAGTTGGTGTCTGTTTAGCAGAATCTCCCTCCCTCCTTTAAGCATAAGTAGAGTTGTATATGACCTGTTTTCTTTTTTCCAGGCACTGCAACGATGGGAGGTAGCAGTGGGGGGGTCAGTAACTTTGTATTGATGCTTGGGGAAACAGGAAAAGGGTGGACCAGGAGTGATGTGAGGACATCATACAGTAGTTGTTGGGTCCTTAGGTAGCCACCTTCCAGGTGCTGGAGTGAGCTGTTGATAGGGTCGAGTGCTCTTGCTGGTCAGTTTGGTTGGGCGGCACTGACGTCAAAAGATGATTGACCTCTATGGTTTTAGGGTAACTGCTG
>WWET01000144.1:388728-401189 GCA_011038615.1 Limnodynastes dumerilii | reverse complement strand
GCTGAACCCCCTCCATCTACTAGTAGGCCACCTATCTAGATGACAAATTAATTAGTCATCAATTTCTTATTCGGTCCCAAATAATAATACCATGTTCCCTTTTTAAACGCAGCAATTGTTTCTGTGTCTGTATTTTTGTATTTTTTTTGTACTTTTTTTATATTAATAACTACAGTAAATATTTCATACCTAAAAAATGCTCAAGACGAGAGGTAGGGGGCAGATTTCATAAACGTTGTCAGCCTAATTATTAAATAAATCATTCATTCTGCCATACATTGATTCCAGATAAAGAGGAATGAGGAGACAGCTCTGTAATAATTAGGGGCCAAACTCACACATAAGTATGTGATCTGTAGGTGCGGATACACATGTATCACATCTACTTCCCAGCTCCCTTCCCCCACCCTCGATTTTAAGTTCCTAATGGCACTTATGAGTGCCATAGGGTACCCTTAACTACCCCCACCCAGCCTAATTTACATTCCTTCCCCCAACTATACGCCTCCTTTTACCTTAAAAACTATGTTCGGTCTTTAAAGACCGAGCGTAGTTAATCTGGGCATGGGACCACTATGTAAATTACGTAGTCTATTTGACTTCCATGTGCAGTGTCCCCATATGCAAAAATCCGCACCTAAGATACATCAGCTTCTTAGGTGTGAATCAGGGTCTAGATATTCATCTCGTAATTACTAACTTACTCCAAAGTGTAAAATGTAATATGTAAATGTAATTAAATTCATTTATGCTCTCTCAAAATTTCAAAATTATTTAAGTATTTATTTATTAACAGATTTTTATATAGTGCCATCATATTACATATGATTTTTTTCTTTTGGGTTCAAGTCACCCCAGGTTAGCAGCTAGAGTGAACTATAGAAATATATTATTTGGTGATTTATCATTTGTCTTCAGTTAATACTTGAAATCCAAAATATTTAGTTTGGTAATATTTGCTATACATTATAAAACAAGACTGGGGCAGTAACAAACAGATTGGGTGGGTAAGAAGCCCTGCTCAAAAACTTACAAGCTGTAGGTCATTGAAGATTAATACACAAGGGGATATGATCATAGTAATGTGCTGGCCAATCAAAGTGTCTGTATCACATTAATGATAACTCTGGAAATGTATTTTGAAACATTAAGCTCTTAAAAACTGTAAACGAAGCAATCAGCAAAACTATAAGTGACAATAATGATAATGCTACACTTAATAATCAATGCAAAGCCTAAAGACGTCGTTTTCAGAATCTTATATTGGCAATTTTAAGTGAATGGGCAATCAGTGAGTAATAAGCAGTCTGGCTGCATTCGTAAAAACACAACATTCTAAAGTATTTTTTTCCCCTTTTATAAACTACAACTAAAGAATAAATGTGATCAAAACATAGAAACAGTAACATACACACGATTCGTAGAGGAATTGAAGGGGTTTGTTAGAGCTTTTATTGTGGTATAAGAATGTTTGTAGTTCAGTTTTTTCTTTCCTAAATTCATAACTACAATAAAGTATCTGAAGACAAAGAGAAAGGGAAATGAACGGTTAGCAGGGGTATCAGTTAAGCTCCCTGGGCCAGATCCAGACCTAAGTGCAGTTTAAGTACGATCGCATAGCGTATTTACATGATCGTAAGTACTATGTTCTCCCCGGACACTCCACACAGTCGCACGTAATTTACTTGATTTACGAGTTCCAAACCCTACCTTAACTTTTCCTTGCGTAAGTACGGTTGTACATAATGGATTGTCGCACATAACGGACTAACCCGGCCCATACTGTATAATTTAAATGCCTCCCTGGGCGCTAACCCCCATTTACAAATGCCTCCCTCCACCTACAAAGCGTATTTCCGGCTACCGTAAGGGTGACGCACTGTCGTAATGGTGACCCACCAGATACGTACGATCAGAATTAGGACGCGTAACATCTATCGCACGCATGCGCAGTACACACAAAAAGTCTACGTTACGCAAGCGGCTAGCGTAAATACGCTTTCGTAATGAACTCTGGATCTGGCCCCCTGTGTTTGCATGGCCTCATATTAGGTCACTCACTTGCTGGTCCTGTCATTGGTTTAGCTGTTTAGCTGGGGAGGAGTTAACCCTTGGGGAGTCTTCTTAAGCCAGCTTAGACTGGAAATTGCCCTCTTTCTGCTTTGATTTTAATACCCGATCTTTCCCTTTCATAGTTCTGTATAGATAGCATTGTTGTTCGTTGGGCAGAAAGCTGGTCCATTTCGGTTGTTTGATAATGCTGGTGTGTGGTTTTATTTGGTGGTCATTTTGTTTAGGCACTTACTTGATTTGGACTCAACCATTGAATTTGGCCGGTTGGTGTCACTTGCCATTGAATTTGACTGACTTGATCAGAGGCACACCTCGTTTTGCTACGGTGCAGTGCCTGTAGTGACATAGGTGTGCGCCTTTTTTGTTTAGTAGAGTTGTTTACCGTTCTTTACAATGTCTTAACATGTGTTTGATTAATTCAGCTGTACCTGCTTTTCTATCGCCACATCAATTATAATCGATACAATTATTATTATGATCCTTTGGATCATTTGGGTTTGAGGTGCAGTTGTTATGGATTGACCGCCCCTTTGCCCTTATTTTGTATTACAATTAATTAAAGAATTAATGTTACAAGGATCCTGACCCCCATTGCTTTTGTGGTGCACCTCTCATCCTAAATGATTTGCAGTCGTTCAATTACAATTAGAATTGAAGGTATGCTTGAGTAACATCTGGCGCATGCATGCGCCGATGTTACTTGTCAGTGGACTTACGCAAATGAATTGCATAAGTCCCCTGACGTTATTAGTTCTGGATCTGGTCCACTGACTTTAGGATGGCACAGTGATAGAGGCCAATACAGTATAACAATTTAAACATGCTATAGATAAATATGAGGATATCCTAAATCTTAAACTAGTTAGGGGTCAAACAGTCTAGGGTCAGTATAGTTTTTAAAACAGACTGGATGGGCCAAGTGGCTCTTATCTGCCGTCACTTTCTATGTTTCTATTCCATCTACCTAACTCTATAACTCTAACACTATCTACTAGCTAACTTCTTTATACATCCATTTTATTGCATTGGTTGTCAGTCACTTAATATAGTTGTCAATTCAGAAAGCTAAATTTATAAACATTCGATGGGTTCAGATTTTTTCTTTCTCTCTGTCGTTTACAATGTACAAAGCAGCCGGCGCTGGTAAAATCAATTTTATCTGACGCTTCACCTGACAGCGCAGTTCAAATGATTTCCTTTGGGGACAGAGTGTCAGGGAAAACTCTGCTGTTCAACTCTTTAGCACATCTGAAGATGGCAATTAGTGCTTTACTCTATGGGACTTACCTGACCCTGCCAATCTGGGGTAGTCCTTTCCTTCAGCTTCAGTCTTCTCTTGGTCTGAATCTAAGCCCCAAAAACAGGTATTAGTAAATCCAGTGCCAGCATAGGCCAGATTGGTTGCAATCAGCGGCTATCCTGCATCCTATGTAAGGACAAGATCCAGCCTTACTACAAGGGGTGTTTTCCGTCCACTAGGAAAGTGGCGAATGCACCGATGCCGATTTTCTAGGACTGATCTGGATCCAGAGTTCCCTCATGGACAAAATTCTGACTTAGGGGAAGGATGCTTCACAGAGTGCAAGCGCTGGAGGCCAAGTCCTGACCACGTCTTTTGCCGACAGTCAAACAGTTGCCGTAGTATCCCTTAGCAGCTGATGTGGCTGCGCAAGATATAGGTCAGTGTTGCCCAATCAGAGCAGACTGGAGTGGCCTTGTTTGCTCCCTACTACCCCGACTTGCAGAGTTCTGTGAATTTAAAACCAAAAGGGTTATAAAGATAAAAATAATTCCAAGCACCTGTTCATATAATGATGTGACAGATGCTAAATACATAAAAATAATAAGATGCTTGCTGCTTCTGTAATGTCCTCAGATTCTTCCTGGAGATGATTGCATTAGTGTACAATTAGTCCTGACTTCATGGTGAATGTATCCACTTAACAATTCTGTTTTTTATGCCAGTCTTTCCCATTCTAAATAATTACTGTTCTTTAAAAAGAATCTCAGTGCCAAGTATTGAACAATGTTATTTGCGATGGCACACAGAGAAGGTATGTTAATTAAAAATACACAGCGTTCTTCATAAGAATCTTTGGCATTCGTAACAGTTCCATTCAATCACAAAGAATATACATGAAGACACTTTGGTTTTAACCTTCGATAGAATTTCATTTACCTAATATATGGGAGCTTTCTGGAAGCATTTATTACCACCACTGACATGGATCAACCCCTAAATACCAACAAGGGAACTGATTGAGTTGTAATTGCCTCTCACAGTTTTGGAAAGTGATGCCGTTTATGTTCAGGCACTGAAAGGAAATGTCTACGGTCCTAATAATTAGAAGAGAAGGTACAAGAAACTAACTTGACTGCAGCTGGCCATATACTAAATGGTAATTGGGGATCTAACTAGTTTATGAGATGCCTGCTCCAATTATGGCATAGTGTATGGCAAGGGGCGATTTGTCAGAATATTAAGACCCATTTTTAACTACATTAAGTACACCAACAGTAGTGACAGCTATTAACTGTCAGTGGCTGGCAGACTATGAAAGTGGAGCAGTGTTTATACAGTTATGCTCAGTTAAACCTTTCCCACTTACTGGAGAAAGTTGAATGAGGCTTCAGAATCGGGAACGCCTACTATTCTGATTGGACAAGTCTAGCTCCCCTTTACCCTTACCAACTTCTAGTAGGTCTTCGGTCCTTGTGTTGCCAAGCATAGTGGGTGGCCTCCGCTTTGCTGTTTCTCTCACTGCCGCCTGGAACAAGCCATGTGCTTGCTTCGTCCCTGGACCTTGCTCCGTAGGTAGGAGCCGTGAGTATCTGGTGTGCTCTGCAACACGGCATTAACTTTACACTGGACACTGCATCTAACAGCTTCATCCAACCACCACTATAGCAAATGAGTGGCACTCCGTCAACCACTGTATATGATAACACCTGGCTACTTAGCAGTCTTAATAGCATCTATTCCAGACCATATACTTGGATATTTACAACTTCCACACTTTTTATAAGTGAACGTTATTGGTTTACCATCTCCAATTGGCTGCATATTATACTATACCAGCGTGTGTCGTTTCAGAGCTTGCCATCAAGGACATAATTATCTCACAATTGCAACAGTGTATCCAGTAAAATTTCATGCCCAGAAGCTTTACTCATTGGCTCCAGATTTTAGAATATTATTAGCTACTCGTGCAATATCGTTATTGTTTATTTATCTTTGTATATATGTCTCTTGTTTTTAATTATTGTTATATTTTTAGATTAAATTGTTATACAATATCTACTGCTTCTTCCTATATTTTAAACATTGGGGAATCTTTTTAGATACATAGTATCTTCTAGTGCTAAGTGTTTGTTCTCTTTTTTTCAGAAATCATTCAAAGTTTGTTTACTTACAATTTAGAAGCTACCGGCTTCCTGCAGAGATTAGACAATGGAACTGATGTCAGCCATTTAATGTCCTACAGAGTGACTGAAAGAACCTGTGAATTCAATGGGTGACATTGGTTCCATTGTCTGATCTCTGTAGGAAATGGCAGTCGCTAAATGATAAGTAAACAAAGTTTAAATGATTTACTAATGGACCAAAATCTAGCTTCCACGCCATGTTGCATCATGGCAGGGAAGCTGTATCTGGGTCCAATTGGTATACTTACTTATTCATTTTTTTTAAACTGTCGGACCCATCGCATCGGAAGCCGCTGGACTATAGGTGTATCTATAATGGGTGCAGGGTGTGCTGTACATGGGCCCCTCAGAACAAGGGGCCTTGTGGCATGCATCCTGCACCCAGGGTTGGCAGGGGAAGGAGGGCCATTAGGCATCATCATCTTTCCTTTAAGAGGGAAGAAATAGATGCCAAATTAGTCCCCCCTTCCCCTGCGGTGGGACTGTCCCGATTGACGGGTCGAAAAAGGGGGCGGCCTAATGGCACTGTGTGTCCCGCCCCTTTTCTGCCTGTGAATCGGGGCAGTCCTGTCTCAGGTAAGGGGGGGGGAGGGTCCATATGCAACTCCTGGAAAAGGGCCCTTCACTTCTTAAAATGCCCCTGCGCTGGACCCTTCGCACCTGCCGCAAAACCGACCGAAGAGGAGAGTAACTTTTAGGGTTAGGCTCTGGGGAAGGGAGGGTTAAGGTAATGAAAGAGAAGTGTTAGACTAATAGAATGGGAGGCTTAGGGTTAGGCTATAGGTAGGGGAGTCTTAAGTCAGAGTATTAGGCTTAGGCTGCGGGGAAGGGAGTTCTCAGGTCAGGCCATGGGAAGGAGAGGGTTAGGGTAGTGGAAAGAGAGGGAGGGTCAGAGTAAGGATAAAGATAAGGTTTATGGTAGAAATACTTACCATTTGGCTTGTAGGTTTCACTCTTACAAACATTGGGGTAGATCCAGAACTCCGCTTGCAATCTGTTTACTAGCGTAGCGTATTTACGCCTGTGTGCCTTCTATACACTACCCTTGGCACACCCCTTGAATGTACGTATTTTGTCCGAGTTCCGCTTTCCTAACCCTGCCTTAACTTTTGCCCACGTAACCGATGTCATCCGCTCACGTACGTATATGTGCAACACGTATTTACGCAGCTAAGCACGCCCATACTGTACAATTTTAATACAAACCCCCGCCTACATATCGTAATTCAGACATATTTTTGACATACGTAAAATTGGCATGCCGACACGTATGGATTTACGCTACAAATACGTGAATGGCCCATACATTCACATTTACGCTACATTACGGAGCGTATTTTCTATGGTGCACATGCGCAGTTCTTACCAAAACGCGATTTTACGTTTCCGCCACGCGTAAATTCGCTCACAAGCGTTGTACTGGATCTGCCCCATTGATTGCTTCTCCTCTTCAAATCAGAAGCAATTGATTTCTGTAACTGTTCTACATTCAGTGGTATGAACCGGCTCTTTTGGTTGTACCATCACCATTTTCAATTATCGGAACCTGTAATTCCATCTTCTGGCCAGAGATTCCGCATCTACCTGACTTCATAATTATCACTAGTGTAATTAGTTCTGAACCTCTTGCTTGAAATTCATTCATTTCATGCAATCTATTTTTTTAGGATGGAATAAATAAATAAATAAAATAAAATGAATACATTTATTTAGGGCCAAAGCATATTTTTTGCCCCTGGGCCCACAACTGGCTAGTTCCGCCTCTGATGCAGATGGATATATGCAGTTTATGTAAAAACATTTGCACCAGCCACAGGTCGTGTCTCAGTCCAGGGGGCTGACACTCCTACAAGACATTATGGAAGAGGGGAGTAAATTCCCCCGTCACTCTCCTCTCTTGTGCGGACTTGAGGGCAGATGCTCTGCCATAAGGCAGCCTTAAGACTAATGTGCAGGTCAGCGATCCGTACAACCGCGGAACCACGCAAATGTGTTAAACCAGGCCCACACTGTATAATTTAACTCTAGTATCCCGTCCACCTTGTGTATTTTTGTTGAATGGATATCGTAAATCGCACGTAACATCTGGAGCGTGCATGCGCCCTTCCCTCCAGACACTTTGATCCAGAACAACGCTAGGACGGCGGGCGTAAGCGTAAGATCGGCTTTTCAGCCGATCCGCGAATGCGCCGGGCAGATCGTGGATCGGGCGTCCGTAGCAGCGCCGTAGGGACGCTGGAGCGGATGTCCTCCAGCGTCCCTACGTCCAGGTTAGTGTAGGTGGGCGGGGGGAGGTAGTTAAATGAGGGTAGGAGGGCGAGCTAAGCGGCTATACGCTCCTGTGCGAGCGTATGGCCTCTTCCTTACGCCGGCTGAAGTTAGGGTAGCCTTCAGCCGGCGTAAGGGAAGTTAGGGTAGCCTTCAGCCAGCATAAGGAAGGGGTCATACGCCCGCACAGGGGGGAGTGTCAGGGTAAGTAAACGCCGATACACTGTGCTTTAGTAAGCACAGCGCATCGGCGTAGGTCTGGATCAGGCCCTTTGTGTGTGTAAGTCTTGTGCTGTAAGCAGAACTGTATCCTGGCCTAAGGGCAAGATTTACTAAGCTGCAGGAAAAGGGGAGATGTTGCCCATAGTAACCAATCAGATTTTAGTTGACATTCTCTAATATGTAATAGGAAAGTGAGAGCTAGAATCTGATCTCCACTTTTCCAAACCAGTAGCTTAGTAAATCTACCCCTAAGACTTAAATATTCCCACACTTCCATTTACAGTATAAATGACACTGTACTGTCCTGCACCCTGGAGGGAGTAAAAATCTGATTTACAGGATCAATTAGGAGCAAGAATATTGCAAAACCTTAAAGCTGGAGATAATGGCTGCATGCGGTGCAATTGCAACGTCATGTAGGAGTTAAGTATATACCCGAGAGCAAGATTCAGGGTTTTTTCATGTTTTTATTATGAAATCATTTCACCCACATTGAATGACCTGACAAACGTGTACATTACCTGCTTTGGAGATAACACATCATAGTCCTCATCTACTTTCTCTTGTGAACCCACTAATTTTTGCAGTATATCTACCAACATTCAACACAGGGCTTTATTCCACATATAATGCATGTTCATCCAGTCTATAAATATAACTGTCCTTAAAAGCAATTGCACTTAAGTAATAATCTCTATAATTACTTAAAGACATTCATTTGGAACATCTACCATCACCTCTGCTGTAATTTAATCCACGTACACCATTACATGCAATCTTGGTAATTCACCGTATTATATCTGTTCCTTATTTAAGACTTATGTTCCACAATCTATCCTAAGTACAATAAAATTACAAGTAGTGGCAATCACTTTTCATATGTCTACTTTTATGGTCCAAATAATGTATAGGACTTATACACCTATTGGGTTCAAACGAGTTTATTATACTCACAAAATGGAAGTTGCTCAATGTAACAATGAGAGCTTGTCTGGGAGCAGTAGCTGAGAGGGGGTGTTGTTTCACAGCAGCTATTTTGGAGGCTTTAAAGGGTGCCTCCTGAGGTAGGTGAGCTCTCAATTTAAAAACATATATATATGACCCAACATTGGGACTCTCATTGTTAGAGTTAGGACCACCGTATGCAGAAAGGCCTTGACAGTGGCTGGTGGCTTATCATATATTTGCAAATATGTGTAACGAACATTTCAGCATTTTATTTTACAGATAGAATGGTATAGTCTGTTACTGGAAATGGCAGTGTTGCTGGATATTCTCTATCCTGTGTGTATGTTACAGATATAATGGTATAGTGTGTTACTGGGTAATGGCAGTGTTTCTGGACTTTCTCTACAATGTGTGTATGGGCCTGATCCAGAGCTACGAAATTGGCCGATTTCGAGCGAGCGTACGACCGTTTTTTGCGTATTTTCGTACGAAAATTTGCACTGCGCATGCCCAGTATGACAGCTTCCGGTCGGCTGGACGACATGAGCGTATAGCAGCTTATGCATTGTGCCAAGGTCCAGCCAGGTCTTGGAGGAGAATCTGATGCCATGCAGCAAGAGAATGGGCGGTCTGGATGAGGGTGATGACTGTGCTGGAACGGCCTCACGGTAGAATAACGATTGTCCAGAAGTGCTCACTGAGCCCTCCTGTATCTGGACATCAGACATTCTGTATTTGCTGTAAGTAGGTGCAAGGACAGGTTAGGGTAAACACAGCAAGTGCTCACTCCTGACACAATGCCCCATGTTGGCATTTTATCACCAGGACACACCTAGGGTCCCACGTTCAGATGTCACTGCTACCCCCTGCTGACAGCATAGATATCAGCATGACACAACTAGACCCATATTCCCTATACAGCTTTTGTTGCTGCCCTCTGCTGGTGGTATATTAGCATAACACAACTAGACCCATATTCCCTGTACAGCTTTCATTGCTGCCAGTATATTAGCATGACACATCTAGATCCATTTTCCCTTTACAGCTGTCACTGCTGCCCCCTGTTGGTGGTATATCCTCAGACACCATGACACAGTGGTCACTGACTTGAGCTTAGCAGTAGAAGCTTATGACCTGTTTTGCAGTTATCACACAACCTATCTACCCTGTCCCTCCCCTATCTCTCCACCCTCAGACAGATGACTTATCAAGAGTAACCAGCAGCAAAGGCTTCCCACAGAACAGAAATATAACTGAGGTGACAGGCACCCAACACACAGCCACAGCCAGGCAAAGAAAGACTAGAGGAAGTAACATGTATAGCTTGGAGCAGAGAAGGGCCAGGGGTGATATGATAGCAGCTTTCACATAGATCAAGGGATGTAACCTGGTAGAGGGGGGTAGAATTTTTCAAATGAATGCAATAGAACACAAGGGTACACGTATAAACTGGAGTGTGGTAAGATCAGGTGAAACGAGCAGAAAAATGACTTCACTGAAAGAGTGGTTGATAAATGAAATAGCCTCCCATCTGAGGTGGTTGAGGCCAACAAAAAAACAGTTAAATCATGCTTGGGATAAATATAAAGATATCCTAAATCCTTAATTGTGGGTAAAATATGATCTAGAGTCAGTTTTAAATAGTTTATGGCAGTGTTGCTGAGGTATTTTCTTTCCTGTGTTTCTGTGGCTAGCAGATTACCCCCGGGCCTTTCATGCACCTGTTTGCATTTACCTATAAATTGATTGAGCAACTTCCATTTTGTGTGTATACTGTTTGTTTGGGAGCTTGTCTGGGAGCAGCAGCTGAGAGGGGGTGTTGTTCCATAGCAGCTATTTAGGAGGCTTTAAGGGGTGTCTCCTGAGTTAAGTTGGGACTCTCATTGTTAGAGTTAGGGCCACCATATGCAGAAAGGCAGGTGACTGTGGCTGGTGGCTTATCATATATTTGCAAATATGTGTAATTGACATTTCTGTGTTTTATATACCATAAAATCACCTTAATATAACCGCGCTGTAATACTATATAATAATATAATAATGTCTCTCTTTTTCCAGGTGGTCTCTGTCTATGGTATCCTCCTCTTTCTCCTCCAATCCGTATTTGCATGTGAAGATATCAATAAAACAAGAAATTAATTGCGCAACAACGTTGAAGATATCAATAAAACAAGAAATTAATTGCGCAACAAAGTTGAAGATATCAATAAAACAAGAAATTAATTGCGCAACAACGTTGTTGCACAATTAATTTCTTGTTTTATTGATATCTTCACATGCAAATACGGATTAGATGAGAAAGAGGAGGATACCATAGACAGAGACCACCTGGAAAAAGAGTGACATTATTTTATTATTATATAGTATTACAGCGCGGTTATATTAAGGTGACTTTATGGTATATATGTTCTTTGCAAAATAGGTATGTATTCGAAAAAAGGGACATCTGAAAAGGAACTTTCAGATGTCCCTTTTTCGGTAATCACATTTTCATAGTGGAGATTGCAACCGATATGTAAGTAGATGCTGGATATTAGGGCTATCATTAAAAAGTAATTATAAAATAGGTAAATGGCATCTTTATAATTGTATATTATCAGTTAAGAGAACATAGCAATAAAACGTTACTGGAATTGTTACCTTAAAGAGCAAATAAAACAATTAAACACCCCCATTTCACCTGTGTTCTCTTATATATTCAGTCTGTTTGTTACTACCCAGGCATGTTACAATCAATGTGAAAATAGTTTTACATAATATGATAAAATAATGGCGCAATATAAAAAAAAAACCTGTTAATGAATTAATAAATGAATGAATGAATGAATAAATAAATAAATAATAAAAAATTATCTGTAGTCCAAAGGGTTAGATTAGTACAATATACTGTATACTGTGTTATAAATCACAACATTGCAAACATCAGGTTTCATGCAGACTGGTCAGTCTCTTATAGGTCTGGAGTCAGCGCCTTCCAAGAACATGTGATTACCCTTCAGAGTACATACATGTTTAGCCTCAGGTTCCTGCCTTGTACTATAGGTGCCTTATTAACATAAGATTCACTATAAACCATGATCAAAGTGAGATAAAACTCAAATGAAGTCCTCCAGTCCACGTGTCACAAGGAAACGATTTTGCCTACTGATGGACAAAGCTCGTTTGGCATTCCAGTAGTTATGATACATACAAGGACAATGGACAATGTGTTGGATCATGACTCAGAGCTCTGAGCAGCAGTGGGGATGTTGCCATATTCACACTGTAGTCAGCCCTTTGTACACGCAGGGGGAAAACACTCCCCTTGCTCAAAAATGCAGACTTATTTTATATATTATAGTTACACCTTTCCCTAAATTTATTGTGCTGTTGTTACTTAAAATGGGAATGGTGCAGATGTATACAATGTATACAGTAGTGAGTGGTAATAAACAATGTTTCAAATCATCCCCAGATAATGTAATTTCTGGACAAAGACTCAGTAAATGAATATTGGTACAGCTTATGTATGTATGTATGTATAT
>WWET01000144.1:355949-374407 GCA_011038615.1 Limnodynastes dumerilii | reverse complement strand
GCTCGCACAGGAGCGTATGGCCGCTTAGCCCGCCCTCCTACCCTCATTTAACTACCTCCCCCCGCCCAACTACACTAACCTTAACGTAGGGACGCTGGATGACGTCCCCTCCAGCATCCCTACGGCGCTGCTACGGATGCCCGATCCACGATCGGGCGTTGCCGTAGCGACGCCAGGCAACTTCTGCCCCGTGCAAGCGCAGAGCGGCTTTTCCTAGCGACGGCGGGCGTAGGTCTGGATCAGGCCCTATGAGCTTGTACTGTATAATGGTAGTATACCCTCTGTTCATACCAAGCATGTCCTTGTATCACAGACTTGGTTGGGTATCTGCTTTGGGTTCCCAGGGACGTGATAGTGTCTCAGCATAGTATTGGAAGCTAGAGGGTTTCATGTATGATCTGCTCATGTGTTAGTGGGCAAAGGGTTTGATGATATGTGGCAAGGCTTGACTTGACTTAAACAAGGCAGACTTGACAGGACTGGACAAGGAAGGTTTGACAGGACTGGACAAGACAGGCTTCACTGGACTGGACAAGGCATGCTTGGCTGGACTGGACAAAGCAAGCTAGAACTGGACTGGACAAGGCAGGCTTGACTGGACGAAGCAAGCTAGACTGGACTTGACCAGAATTGGATTAGACAAAAAAAAAAAGTACTCAGGCGCTAGTTGGGGCGGGGTTGGACAAGACAGGCTTCACTGGACTGGACAAGGCATGCTTGGCTGGACTAGACAAAACAAGCCTGACTGGACTGAACAAGTCAGGCTTGGCTGGACTGGACGAAGCAAGCTAGAACTGGACTGGACAAGGCAGGCTTGACTGGATGAAGCAAGCTAGACTGGACTTGACCAGAATTGGATTAGACAAAAAAAAAAGTACTCAGGCGCTATTTGGGGGTAGCAGCTGCAAGGGAGAGTTTGCAAATCTCCCTATATAAGTACTGGATTAGACTTGATAAGCTTAGCCGGACTGGACTTGACCAGGGTTGGATTAGACTTGATGGGCCTGATCCAGAGCTACGATGGTACACTGAGCGGTCTAACGCTCAGCGTACCATCGCTGCACTCCCCCGACACTCCCCCATGCCCCAGCGTATTAACGCTGCGCCATGGGGGACGGCATGACGGCAGCCTGATGTCCAAGACAATATTTAATCATAGAATACTATTTAAAAAATACATATAAAATCGTGGAGCTAAATATATAAAGACTATTGAATAAGAATGAACTGGAGAAATCTCAGTCAATTAATCCCATATATTGCGAAAGTTCTCCTGAGAATTCAGGGTTAACGTGGAGCGGAGAAAGATATATTGCCTGTACAAGCAGTGAATTGGAGTGAGAGTTCAAGTAAATTCAAATATGCTGTATATTAGTGTGAAGGTAGGGTTTTACCCAGTCCTCGGGAGTTAGATAGAAGCGCCCCAGTCCTCCTTGTATTACACTCGTTTCCTCAGCTGTTTCAATATGCAATGGGTGGCCACCCTCCGTAATGCAAGCAACAACCACTCCACAGAATTCTCCTCACAGTCTCTGATCCTAGGGCAAACTTTCAAATGTCTCCAGCCAAAGTGCCCAGTGCAAGATGCAAAGTTGACTCCACGTGTATAATATTGTTTATATTGTTTATATTATTTAGCTCCACGATTTTATAGGTATTTTTTAAATAGTATTCTATGATTAAATATTGTCTTGGACATCAGGTTGCCGCTTTTGTATGTTTCTTCATCAGAACCAGTATTTATATCATTTTTTAGCGCTGTTACCACCTGTGGTTTTTTTCAGGATTGGATTACACTTGATAAGTTTAGCTGGACTGGACTTCACCAGGACTGGATTAGATTTAGTAAACTTAGCTGCACTAGACTTAACCAAGATTGGATTGGACTTGACTTGACCTGGACTGAACCAGGACTGGACTGGACTTGACAAGCAGCATTTTTTTGACATCACTTATGAAGTCCCAAAGTAGAAAGTTTTGCCTCCCATAGTATTTCCTCTCTTCCCCCTCAGGCCTTCTCCCCTGTTAGCTAATGTAGGTTTACACACAGACCAGAAACAGGTGAAATAAAGCAGTGAGGCAGTTAGTGGAACTTATGGGTAGGGGAACATGGGAGAGTCAGTTCTGGCATCCAGCCACATCTTTTAGATCCATAAGCAGCATTAGAGTGAATTGCCCCTTCATTTCCCAGGCTACTATGCCTCCATGTACACAATCATCTACAAAGTATAACTGATTGTTTAGATTTCAATTTCTTGTACTCTCTAATGTAATTTTCTGATTCATGACACAACAGCTGTCGTTTTAGAGGAAAATTATATTAATATTGTAGTATATGTTCTTCTTAATTATATATTTGTTACTGAATGGCACATTAACATGTACTCAACTGATTGTTAGTCTGGATGTGCCACTTTAGCTTAAGTATTGTGTGATATTGGGCCTGATCCAGACCTACGCCCGCCGTCCTAGCTGAAAAGCCGATCTGCGCATGCGCCGGACAGATGTTGCTTAACGTAGGGACGCTAGGGGGTGTCCGTAGGAACAGCGTAGGGACGCTGGAGGGGGCGTCTCCCTAGCGTCCCTACGTTGTTAGTGAAGGTGGGCGGGGGGAGGTAATATAATGAGGGAGGGCTTAGCGGTAGTACGGTCGTGTGCGAGCGTATTACCCATTGCTTACGCAGGCTGAAGTTAGGGTAGCCTTCAGCCGGCGTAAGCAATGGGAAATACGGCCGCACAGGGGGAGTGTAGGGGAGAGTGGACGCGATACGCTGTGCTTTAGTAAGCAGTCAGTAAGCGCATCAGCGTAGGTCTGGATCAGGCCCATTGTGTATGTTTTTCATTGCAAATACTCACTTGTTCTTAACTGAAGCATAAAGTATACAGGATTCTGGTCTCCTCCTTTGTCAATATTTAACCTGCTGCTCTCTCCTATGGGGTCCTTTCTTTCACCCATACTACCGGGACTGGCGACTGTCCTGATGGCAATGTGAGCGTTGCACTTTCTGTATCATCCCATAAAAGCCTTTGCTTACATTCTACTCTTTTAAGGTCCATACAATCTAATTTCTTCTATCCCCTTCATCTCTGTATCTCAGTCATTTCTCCCCCTCTCCCCCGATGTTCTCCTTCCAATTCCAATTCCAATTCCTTCCGCTACCTATTGTCAGGCCTCTCCCCCTTATCATAGGTGACCTTAAAATTGCCATTGATAACCTCTCTTCCCCTTTTTTCAATAAACTTCTTTCCTCATCTCTTGGCCTATCAAATCAGACCTCTTACCCTGATGATTGTCTTGACTCCTTCAACCTTTGCTCTCTGTCTGATTTCTAGTATATAAAATTTATATATACTTATATACTATATTAACTAAACAAGTTAGTCACTGGTGAAAAATAATGGGCCGCATCAAGTCCTCCATGTGTGATGTGTACGTACATAAGTCTGGCAGTCTGCAGTGACCTCCCCTGTCACACCCCTCTCTTGTGTGGACTTTTGGACACTTACATGTCCATAAACCTCCCTTAAGTGTTTCAGGTGGATCAGTGCTTGCACGCACACAGATCCACATAGAACTCCTATAACCTGCCCCCGTTACGGGATTTAGGCATGCAGAATGTATGGCTTCCCTGACGGTTGGATCTGCTCGCGTACAGAACATCTGGCAGGTGCATGCGCACTAAAAACATTAGAGCTGACTCTGATTTCCTCCCACACGCCAAAAGAAAACATACATCATGGTAGGATAATTGGCTGTTGATTAAATTAACCCGCGTGTGTGTTTGTGTGTGTGTGTATGTGTGTGTATGTATGTGTTAGGGACCTTAGTGAATGTCTGATGTGCTCTGTAAAGAGCTTCAGACAATTTATAAATAAGCGCAAATAATAGTTCCCCTAACATCTGGTTCGGCGCGATGCACTCTGTGTGGGGATGCGGCGCATCCAGGCGCCATGCTGGATAGGCGCCGTCGCTCATCCCCCTGCTTCTCAGAGCTGACAGTTAGCTAGATCTGTGACAACTGTGAGAGCCAGCACCGGACCTCAATACAGTGATGCCAGCCTGTGCTGTAGGTAGATGCTAGATCCAAGTGGGCTAAAGGACCTCTGCTGATGTCTAGCCCTTGTGACCAGTCACCTGATCAGAGGGAGGAGTCAGTGTTTCCCCCGTTTTCCTGTCCGGGGCACAGCAGTGTGATTATAATATTTATAAAAGAGGAGGACGCAAATGTATTTTTTGCAGTGGGGCGCCAGACATACTAGCACCGGCCCCGACTAACGTTATTGTGTCTGGATCAGGCGCACTCATTACTTTATTACAAATACCTTCAAACAAAAATACTATTAAACTAAAAAAAACAACAACAGCAAAGATAAAAAAAACTTTTAAGTATTTTTTTTCTTTCAATATTATATATTTAACAATTCTTGGACCTAAAAAAAAAAGATTGATGTAAATGTGTAGTTTAAGTCAGCAGTTTATACAATTGTAATGCAGTCAAGAAAAAGCCTAATATTTGCTATAATATCACATTGCAGCAGAAATAGAAGAAAAAAACACAACAATTTTTCATTAGTCCGGGTTAAGATGCTGTTGTTCTTTTTGATGAGAAACTGTGAAATCTAATACATATGACCACCATCGTGACCCTGAATACAGAGTTCAGGGCTCTATTATAGAGGAAGTTATGGCAGCAAAGATTAAAATTTTATGGAAGACATTTTCTGTATCCCCACTGCTTCCGAAATAGCTTCTGCAGCGATTGTATCACTGGTAAAACTCCGTTAAACAGCTCCTTTCCCAGAGGTTACTGTGACCAGATACTGTATCTCTACATTACCTGGAACAGAGTCAGGCAGTTTTGTATTTTAATCTCTTCTTTTAGTGGTTTCCAGCCTTAAAACTGCACCAAGTCCTATAAGGAATTACAGTATATCTCACCAAGGACTGCGACACAGCTTGAGACTCTCTAGTTCCTCCATTAAGAGACTTTAATAAACTCCAAATGGAGAAAAACAAAAACAAAAAAACCCGGTAGAGATTTATGAATGATGAGTAGATCAGGCTATATAATGAAGATGAGACCAAGGGTGCCGCAATTCACATCCTCTGCAGCATCACGGGAGATGTCAGATACGTTTTGGTTGTTATGGCAACTGAAGATGCAAGAGAAATGCAGAGCCCTTTACTGCCTGCAAAATATTAACCTGTTGCGAGGCACAACAACCCAACCTCCCACCCCCCCCCATGACATAAGCTGCTGGATCCAAGGCATGTGAACATCTTCCAGATCATCACTGATTAAAAGTCTGGTCCTCCTCTAATGAGGTCTATTTTTTTTATTCTCAATTCCCTTCAGGGGAAATCAGCTGTAGCAAAAATGCAGAACTGTAGATTTGTGCTCAATTTTTATTTTTAATGACACAAAATCCCCTATTGTCAAGGGGACCGTCACCATGCATAGGTGAATAAGCTCTAGTTTGCCGCTGCTAAGAGATTTAACATAGCCCTAAAGTATGGGATATATTATTTAAAAGGCTGCTGTTCGCTCTTCTCCCAAGACTCCTTTCTTTCTAAGAAAATGGCTTGAGGTTAATTTTGTTATTATCATCTGCATCCTGCTGCCTAACAGTAATGACCTTGTGTAATGGATTTAGCTATTGTCTAAGTGTTCTATAACAATGTGCATACACATAAATACTAAGCAATGTGAGCCGCATAATTACACAGAGCTGAGACATGCCCGACGCACACTTTTAATAGCAAGTCTTTCATGAAAAGTGCTGTAAAGTTTTTAGTGCATTATATAAATGGCTGAAGCGCCACACAGGTAATTGCACTTTTTATAATCAAATCTATAGGCATCGGGCCGTATCCAAACTTATTTAAGCAAGGGGACTTATGCAAGTTGCTTGTCTAAGTAATCCCATAGCAAGTGACATCTGCACAGCATGGACCAGATCCAGAGTTTGAAAATAAAAGAGGAAGGTTACACCTGGGCAAAACCATGTTGATATCAGGGGGAGTCAAATTCATTTTATTCTATGCATGCAGGGAGAATACTTTGCTTTTGTTTACTGCACACAAATACTGACCAGCTTTACGTTTACACTGTTATTTAGGCTTAATCTGGGAAACATCACCTCTCAGCTATAATACTGTTTGCAACAGATGAAATATGACTCCCCCTGAAATCAACATGGTTTTGCCCAGGTGTAACTTTCCTCTCTTATTTTCAATCTCTGAATCAGGGCCGATTTCCATGTGCATAGAGATCCATACGTGGGGAAAGGTTCCATGCGCTCATTTGGGGACGGCGAACCGCAAATCCGTACGGATCCATATGGATCCGTACGGATCCATATGGAGCACTTAAAGCAGGGTTGCTGACTTTTGAAAGCTTCCCTCTGGGAGAACCCAGAGGGAAGAGATAGATTGCTACAAGGGGTGGGGCTTAATGATGCAATTTATGCAAATTGCATCATTAAATCTTCGTAGCCCTAAAAATACCACACGTGTATTAGCCCAATCTTACCTCCTGACGAAGTCCCACGGGGATGAAACACGTAGAGGACACCAGCACCCGACACATGCTCCTCCAGATACGGTGTATCTGTACGCTGTAACCAGAGTCCGTTGCCGATAAACTGATAAGGAGATTGCTACTGTGTTTTAATCTTATGCCTTTGTTCCTACTCTCGGATTGGAGAGTTGAATTCGATTGAAGTGATAAGTGATTTTTTTTATAAATTAATCTTATACCGCACTATGGAGCGCTTCCTTTGTCATTTTATCCAATATATATATATATATATATATATATATATATATATTACAGAATATGAATTCTCAGTGATATTGTATGTAAGCTTAGGACCTTAGCAGCATTAATCCCGCTACTACTACACATTTATCAGTAGTTTTATGCTCTTTTTGCACATTCTGCATTTGCTCCACATTGTCCTAGGGGTTTGGGTTTTACGTATTCTATTGCAACACAAGACATTTTAGTTATGAAGGTATGAATGTGCAAATTTTCTGTAAGCTACAAAGCTTATTTCCTATCAAAACTAAACAATTATAGAAGGTAATTCATTATTGTTACATTATATGTTTTCCCTTTCAAGCAGGGTTGCTGACTTTTAAAAGGTTTCCCTCTGGGAGATCCTGGATGGAAGCCATAGATGCATGCAGGAGGTGGGGCGATGCAATGCAATTTATGCAAATTGCATCATTAAGCCCCACCCCTGTCAATCATTCATTTAATCTCTAGTGTTTCATGGGATGGGTGGGGCTTGATAACATCATCAGGCACCACTCATCTCTAGTAACTCTAGGGATTACATTAGATATTAATAGTTGTCGGGGCTTACTTGAGCTTTTCAAATTCGGGAGTCTCCCAGATATTCCGGGAGAGTTGGCAACCCTGACTTAAAGCTGCTTTATGGCTGTGGAGAGTGGCTAAAGTTCGCATGAGAGGGGGGAGTGACGGAGGAGTTCACATGCCCTCTTCCGTGTAGACTTCTAGTTCTCCATAAGTACGGAAGCCGCGCGGAGGTCTGGATATGGCCAATCTACTGTACATGTCTTTACCTCTATATTATAGCACCCATGGCATTTTGGAGATGGAAACTGAGGCACATTTACCAGTGCATGATACTACAAAATATAGTGAGATGTTGGTTAACTACTGTGGGTGGACAATGTGAGGCTGCTATGAGACTCCAAGTCATAGGTGTCAGAAAAGGGAAGGGGGCAAGGGGGAGATTCCCTAAATGTCAAGGAGACACTGTCCCAGGGATGAGAAAAAAATACCTTATAAGTCTCCATGACTGAAATGCTGGCAGCATTTCAGTCATACAGACTCTGCACTTAGATTACGTTAAAAAATGACTACGCACGCGCAGTAGTAAAAATCGCTAAACACCGGACGTATTTGTTATACGTCCAGTACTCTGAATAAGGGGCTTTATCTTCAGGACTCATAGGACCATATTCTCTTTCCTCTCAAAAGAACATAATGGTGGGGCCCTTTCTGAGTATGTACATTTTTGCATTTTGCCTTTGATAAAAAGGCAGAGAAACTAAAGGAGCATACACACTATATAATTATCTGGCAGATATCTGAAAGATCTGGCAGTTGGAATTGAAATCTGGTAGTGGATGAGAGCAAATAGTATTGTCAGCTGCTCTCATTCATTACCACATTTTCATTCCAACAGCCAGGTCTTTCAGATAACTACCAGATAATTGTATAGTGTGTTTGCACCTTAAGAGGGCAAAGCTGCATTGCTGAGCCACTATATTTGCTAATGAGCCCAGTGAATTATACATATAGGGCCAGATTTGCTAAGCTCCGGGTTGGAACTAGTGGAGATGTTGAACATAGCAAGCAATCAGATTATAGGAGCCAAATTTACTAGCTGCGGGTTTGAAAAAGTGGATATGTTGCCTATAGCAACCAGTCAGATTCTAGTGCTTACATTCCTATTACATACTAGAGAATGTCAGCTAGAATCTGATTGGTTGCTATTGGCAACATCTCCACTTTTCCAAACCCGCAGCTTAGTAAATATGACCCTAGATCTCATTTAACTATTGCATACTAGAGAAAATATGCTAGAATCTGATTGGTTGCTATAGGCAACATCTCCACTTTTCCAATCTAGCAGATTAGTAAATATGGCCCTTAATCTAGAAACACAGTGTCTGCACTCTTACTTTATAGTTCACTGACTGGCAAGAAAGACTGGTCATTTGCTTGGTAAAATCACATGAATTATTTTGTCCTCTATGGACCATACCTCACCTTCAAGTCATCACTACTGAATACAGAGGCAAAACTACCTGCAGCCAGTGACTTAACTAGGGTTGATAGAGCCCAGGACAAATAAAAAAAAATGCAACACCCTTTATTATACTGTTTTAAAAAAATAATAAAATGGCGCCCCCTTCAGACCTAGGTGTCCATTGGCGTCCATCACGTGCCCCATAAAACTCACCCTAGTCATGCCTCTATGCACAGTCTGTTCCAACAATGATCGTGGAGAGGAGGGAGGGATAAATGGTGTTTGTATATTAAGTGTTTGCTGTCTCCTGTAATACCTGATGTTTTACTGCAGCTGCTGTTTACAATACACTTCCACACAGCTATTTTACAAGGCTGTCTAGATAATGTCTATAACTAGGTCTATGTTTTACAATATACTGAAATCTCTTTTTACTAAACTGGTAATTGCTGCCTTCATGTTTGTACCAAAGTAGCTGTATTTAACAGCAATGCAAATGTGTAAAATGCACATAGTGTATGACATAGACTGTGTTCAGACTGTTGAACAGACAATAACAACATCTTGCTGAATACAAATTCTCCTGTATACTGAAATCATGTTTTGTTCCTTGTTTACTGCAGTTATGGCTTCTGTGTATATGTTTATGCTGATGGGATTTGGCAGAATCCTACTTACTAACAGCAGAGTGAAATTTAAACCATTTTTATTATGAAATATAAATGAAGTGTATAAGAGAACTGTGCTAGAAATCTTTGAAGTGTATAGTCAATATTGGTGGTCTTACTCAAGGTCTGAAACATTATGGACCTGATTCACACCTAAGAATTTTCTGCTTCTTAGTTGAGGATATTTCAGAAATGACCTACTATGCATGTGTAGTAGGTCATATTCCCAATCTACATACCAGTTAAGTATGTAGATTGCCTCTGTGTGGTCTTTAAAAACCGTCCAGAGTAGTTTAGGAAGATAGAGGCGGCCTAATGCTGCCTTGGGAAGTGTTTAGGTAGAAGTGAGAGGGGGGAGGATTTTGATTAGCCGGGTAGGTGGGGAGAGGCAATGTCCATGCGTAGAAGGTCATTTAAGCAATCTATGTACCAGTTAAGTATGTAGATTGCCTCCGTGTGGTCTTTAAAAACCATCCAGAGTAGTTTAGGAAGACAGAGGCGGCCTAATGCTGCCTCGGGGAGTGTTTAGGTAGAAGTGAGAGGGGGAAGGATTTTGATTAGCCGGGGAGGTGGGGAGAAGCAATGTCCATGTGTAGTAGATCATTTACGCAAACTATGTACCAGTTAGGTATATAGATTGCCTCTGTGCGGTCTTTAAAGACTGCACGGATTAGTTTAGGAAGAAAGAGGTGGCCTTAAGTTTTAATTGTGTGGATTAAATAGAATGTTTTTAATGATGTGGATTCATGGGCAGTGATTCACAATTGGTTTTCAGGTGTTTACCTCTCTATTTGCTCTATACTTTTAGGGTTAATATGGATTTCTCTTTTGGTACTTGTTCTGGCTGCTGATCAGCTCCTTAGATCTGATCAAGACTTCTGTGTGTGTTTCATACACATGGAGGTCTTGAAGTCCACACAAAAGAGGGGAGTGAGCTCCCATATCATGTCCAGAGCGCTACCTTAAGTTATCCGCTCGGATTTGAGGCCATCTTCCTACCACCAGCCCCCTTAGCTACATGCCAATCCTTGCCTCCCCACAGGGATTAGGCATGCAGATTTGGTGGAACAGAACTGAGTTACGTACACTAGGAGATCTGTAGCTTAACATCTGCCATGTGCATGCACAGTTGTAACATTTAGGGAGACTTACACAAGTGACTTGCTTAAGTCATCTGATGTTACAAATTCTGGATCAGGCTCCTTGTCTTTACCTTACGTTCAATCCCTGGTTACCTGTAATACTGATGTTCCAGCATATTCTAGCTCCAACCCCAGACTTGCTATAAAAGCCTTCGCTGATCCTATATCCTTTGCTATAATATTGTGCTCCTGCCAGTATTCCAGTCTTACCGCTCCACTGCTGTTTTGTTACATTGCCTTCTATCTACTTGTGTATAATTTACCGGCTTGTTCCTGACTTCGCTTTTGCCTCACCCTTTGGTATTAAACTTCTGGAGGGGGGAGCGATTTGGATTAGTCGGGGAGGGCGGGGAAAGGCAATAACCATGCATAGTTTCCTTCTTAAGAAGGAAACTACGTACGGTAAGATAGGGTACCTAAAAACAGTGGTGGAGGGGGTGGCTGAGGGGCAGCATGGGTGAATTAGATGTGAATCTGTCCGCACCCAACTCACTCTTAGTTGTGAATCTGGTCCCATGTGAGTAGGTCATTTTTATGGTATTGGTTTCCTTGTTGACTAGGCGTCGCCTTATCGAAACTTGTAGTGTCCCTGTGCACCCGTAAGGGCAATCTTGGCCATGGATATTATTTGGACATTTTGCTGGTGTTTGAACTGATCAGGTTACTAGTCATTTTGGCCTGAATTCTCACTTGAGAATTTTTCTTATTCCGAGTGTAGTTTTAGGTGCAGAGCTACTACGCATGCGTTGCAAGGGTGCAAAAATATTTAAAAGGTCGAAGAACAAATGTAATAAATAGCACAGCTAACGGACATAACCATCAACAATAATGCAATAAATATTAATATAAGAGGTAGTAAGGTGAAAGACCAAAGAAAATTGCTGTTTGCTGCATTTTGTAAAATAAATACATTGTCGTACAATGGAAATGATTTAACTTTCCTATTATGCACTGGAATTTTTAGGAAAATATGCAACGTTTGCTTGAATAATTTAGATATATATGCATGTATGAATATTATTCCTCAGTCTGAAAATCACTAAATTGTTTATTTTTATTTATAAAAAATTCAACAGGGATAGCTAATTTCCTCACTGATTGACAGAGGCAAATATCATATTTTTTTTTTAATGAACCAATTATTTCCGTCTCACAGTAAAACTAGTATTGTCAGGTTAGTCAGTGGCCAAAATAATATTTAAAAAAATCCTGAAGCTTGACGTGTGATATTTCTGGTGTATAATTTAGAGTAGTTACTAACTTGATTACCGTATAACGGACAGATGAAGAAATAATTTGTGGCACTTTGAGAAAAAAGAAAATAATCAATTCATAATAATAATAAATGTGTCCTGCTAATGACAATGACAAACACCCCAAAAATTATACTAAGCAGGCATCTCAAAGTAATGACAACACTAGAAATCTAAATGAATTGTATTGGAACAGTAATCTTTAGTAAGGAAATCTACACAAAGGAAGTTTCATTTAGAAAACGCATTCTCCATATTTTACAAGAAAAGTGCGACAAGTCCTAGTGCAGGAATGGCCCACACGTGGCTCTTCAGGTGTTGTGAAACTACGGCTCCCAGTATGCTTTGTCAGGTATCAGTTATGTCTCTGCAACCAAAGCATACTGGGACTCATAGTTTCCCAACACCTGTTGGTCATAGCAACCAATCAGATTCTAGCTGACATTCTCTAGCAGGTAATAGGAAAGTGAGAGCTAGAATCTGATTGGTTGCTATGGGCAACATCTCCACATTTCCAAAGCCGCAGCTTAGTACATCTGGCCCCTGGAGAGCCACAAGTTGGCCCGACCTGTCCTAGTGTATTGATTCTCAGTTCAATGCTTCATTACTGGCAATGGGCTGGATCCAGACTTAAGAAGAAGCTTAAAATTAAGAGAGGAAAGTTACTCCTGGGCTAAACCATGATGATTGCAGGGGAGTCATATTTCATCTGTTGCAAACAGTATTAGAGTTGAGAGGTGATGTTTCCTATCCCAAGTCTAAATAACAGTGTGATAGTAAAGCTGGTCAGTATCTGTGTGCAGTAAGCAATTCAAAGTTATATCCCTGCATGCAAAGAATACAATTACCTTGACTCCCCCTGAAATCAACATGGTTTAGCCCAGGAGTTACTTTCCTCTCTGAATGTCAAGGTCCTTCTTAAGTCTGGATCCAGCACACTGTCTATAATACAAAGTGATAACTTTCAGTGCAGAAACATCTGTTTATACACACTAGTGGCCACTCAGTGAATACATAGCGCTGGATCCTGAGATGATTATTATTGTTGTTGTTAATCTATAGGGAGCCACAAAGGGTTCACAGCGCCATACAGATTGTGATAAACCGGGACTGAGACGGGATGAGGCCGGAGAAGGTGGAGGACAGGAGTATGGAGGGACCAGCTTGTGAGACCTTACAATCTAAGCAGGTGTGAGGGGGATAGACAGGAGAAAATGAGTGGGTAGAAGGGAAGATGATGGAGAGAGTGATGGTTGTGAGAGTGTAAGAAAAGGGGAAAGTGAATAGTGAAGGAGAGGAGGGGTGGTGAGGAAAGGGTAGAAGAGGGCAGGGTTTGGTGGTAGGTGGATAGGGTTTTGTGAGTTTTGAGTGATCGTATCATGAAGAACGCTGTGACCTTTTCATACCTTCCTGCAATAACAAGGGAGCCATCTGAGCACAGTAGACAGTTTAGGTGCTCCCTCTCCTTGCCAATCCAGACTTCTGCACTGCTGCAATTTCCTGCCAGCGGAAGTCGGAAAATGTATGGTAGGCTCTAGCTCTAAAAAATCCTGTCTGTGCAGTGGAAATGGTGACCTTTCCAAACACATGGATGTGTGATTTTTGCATGAGCCAGATATGAGCCTGACGGTCCACAAAGAAGATATCGAAGATATCGAGAACTCTCATATAAAGATCTTGTTGTGTTAACAGACCTCACTTCACTGATTTATTTCATCCTAAAATTTAGAATTTTTTCAAATGTTTAAAAAAGTCCTGATTTTAAAAACACACAACAATAAGGATTATAATAAATATATATAAATAATTGTATCTGACAATTGTCACGTTGTTAATGACCCTGGCAGATAAAAGAATGCCAATCGGTTTACCCTGTCAGAATTGAAAATCTACAGATTATCTATCAGCATCCAACAGTGGCATAATAGTACACCTGTATTTTGTGGCTATATAGCTGAATGCAGTTGCATAAAAAAATGTGTTCACCCCCAGATCCTGTTTATTATAATCAGACAATCATCAGGGGCCAGATTTAATAAGCTGTGGGACTGGAAAGACTGGGAAACTGGAGATGTTGCCCATAGCAACCTATCAGATTCTAGCTGACATTTTCTAGTAAGTAATAGGAAAGTGAGAGCTAGAATCTGATTGGTTGCTATGGCCAATATTTCCACTTTTTCTTTCAAAAAGCTTAGTAAATCTGGCCCCAGGTTGCAATGGAATGAAGCTTTTATAGCTAGAAGTCTGAATCCAAATACTTACTAATTGTCTGTGAAACCTTCTATATATATACAAAACTTTAATTTATGAAAAAAAAAAAAGCACAAAATCCGGTATTTTGTCTAACTTAACCCATTAAAATATCAAAATACAAACTTGCTTTTATGTTGCAGCAAATGAACTTGTTAAGAATCACTTGTTGCACTTGTATTTATGTACTCAATGTTATCCATAAGATGAGGTCCAAGCCAACATCCCTCAAAGTGTTATGTTATTTATTAGGTTATATATTGCTATGAAAGAAAATATGATTCTAATAGGATTATCTTGTAATCCCCAAAATATGACATGGGATATAACTAGTCCATGACTAATCTGCTGCAGTATCTTGAGGTTAATACATGTTTTCATGGAAGTGATCTCCAAAGGTCATGCTTAGCAGAAGGATCTACAGCGGACAAAGACATTAATGTGTAATTTGAGTCTCACGGATAGTCATAGCTTTACAGCTTAGTTGCGTGTATAGGATGTGTAATATCTTTGCTTCAAGAAATGTTCAACAAACTAAGTTGCACCATAAAAAAAAGCATCTTAAAATGTCTCAATGCACAGAGTTTGATAATGTTCATACTCACTCCCCTAATACCGGACTGGCCAAAACAGAAGTAACAGCTAAGTTGGCCAGAGTCTAACATCCTCTGCTGCTGTGCCAAAGATCCAAGGGTAGTGATAATGGCCATCCAATGCCAGATCTCCACAGTGCCCTAACTCCCACACAAATGAGAGGAGACCAATCCCCTTGCTCATAAGGAGCTACGAGAGTTAGTGGCATAACTTCAGGGGGTACTTGGGGTTCACGACTATGGAGCCTGAAGGGGAGCAGACTCAGTGGCAGCCGCTTCCCCTGCACAGTAAGCCATGGCCGCCATCAGGTGGTGACAGCCAGGACTGCTGTCCTGGACCTGCAGTTGATGGGGGCCCACAATCATTTCAGGGCCAATGAGCAGGGAAGAAATTCCCTGTGCACTGGCCAGATGGTAGCGTAGGTCTGCGGGGCCCTGTCATGTAATGTCAACGATGGGGTGGGGCCCGACTAGTATGTCCCGGGCCCCATAAATTCTGAAGATGGCCCTGCTGTAAGCAACAGCGCTTAGAACTTCTATCAGTCAGTAGGCCCACCCATGCAGATTCAGGCCCCGCCTCCTTGCTTTAGGGCCTGAGTCTGTACCTTTTTGTTCCTGACAAGAGCAGGTTCCTACCTTAAAAATTTAGCTCTGTCCCCACATAAAATGAGGACAGCACATAAATAAGGATTGTATAGTTTGTAAAGGAATAACCTAGGGGTCTGTTTACATAGACTATCATTTTGAAATGGACTTTGCTGATCCAGGCTCGCTTTTCCTTGCAGCGAGCCTGGCAGCTTCATTCATTAAATTTACTAATACTTACCTCTCCGGCGAGGTCCCACATGATCTGGACTTGGAAATCTTCAGAGTCGGATGCGTCTCCCGGTCAGGTAAGTTTACATTTTCTGTAAAACCTGGGCCGGTGGGGTGATGCGATATTTACATGCATCGCCATGGAAACTGAAGTTTTAAATGGCGATTCTTGCTTTGTACACATCAAAAACTTCATTTGTATGTGATAGTGCCAGTTTTCACTGCAAAAGTAGCTCTATTGCATTAAAATGAAGTTTGTAAATAGACCCCCTAGTCCTTACTGTGCTTTATACATACCCCACCCCCACATAGTGAAAACGCTTCCACTTCCTGTTCCAACCAACCCACTATCAGAAATTAGTACCAGATCCTTTCTGGTAATGCAAGCACATGCGCTGATTACTAAATGGGCCTTTCGCAATCCTAGGGGTTAGAAAACACTCTCTGGTAGTAGGTCTGGATCCAGTACAGTACAATGACTAGGATGCAGTCAATATATTATCATTTATTAGTTGAAAATCTGCTTTCACAGATTCACAGATTTCATTTCACAGAGCAATTTAATATAACTTACTTGAGTTTGTAAATATATTTGTGTGACACTTATCAAACATTCTTATACATAAGAAAATTTGTTTATAGAGTAAAGGCTAAGTACTAAGTAAGAGATATTATTTACAAGTGAAAATGGTGAATAAAAAAAGATAATGTTTGGTTTAATGATATAAGTTACTTTTAGATATAAAGATTGTTGTGCGACCCGCAAACATTCTTATTTAGAAAGGGATTGGTTTATAGAGTGAATATTAGCTATTTTTAAGAGACATAGGGCCAGATCCAGAGCTACGCTTTTACTGCACTGCGTACTTACGCTAGCGTTCCCCCGATGCACTCCCCTCGGCACACCCCTCTCATGTACGTATTTTAGGCGCCTTACGATTTCCATACCCTACCTTAACTTTATGCTGCGTAACCACTAGCGGACGGACTTCACACACGTAGCTACGCAGCTAAGCGCGCCCATACTGTACGATTTAAATACCTCACCCCGCCTTTGAAGCGTAAATACGGGTGGCATATGGCTGGCACGCCCCTTCGTAAGTTGATACGCTACTGATACGTGACTGCCCCTTACGTATCATAGTGCTCATAGCGACTTAAGTGGCGTAACATCTGCCGTGCGCATGCGCCCTAAGTACTAATGTGTGAATTTACACTAGCGTAAATTCACTCGCGGGCGTTGTTCTGGATCTACCACATAATATATAAGTGAAAATGGAGAATAAAAAAAAGATAATGGGGTAGATCCAGAACTACGTCCGTCTTCCATAGACGGATGTAATTCAATGAACAATAGCTACTGCGCATGCGTAGAATCTAAACAGTTGCTATGGGCAACATCTTCACTCTTCCAAACCCACAGCTTAGTAAATCTGTTCCCAAGACTCACCTACCCGCAGCCTAACCCTAAGACTCCCCTACCTGCAGCCTGACCTTTAGACTCCCTTCCCCATAGCCTGACCTTAAGTCTCCCCTCCCCACAGCCTAACCCTAAAACTCTCCTCCCCGCAGCCTGAACTTAAAACTCCCCATAGGCTCCTTTGTAATACTCTAAAATAGGAGGTAGGTGAGGATTGGCGCTAGCTCCTGTGTTATACTCACCTGTTTGCATGGCTGGCAAATTTTAGCCTGAGGGGCAAGCCCACAGAAGTTGCCCATAGGTAATGACCCGACATTTGGGATAACATATATTTAATTGTCAATTCAGTGTAACAATTCAGGCGGTAACAGAGTAACAGAATCAGCCCTAGGTTTGGTAACTAGGTGAAAAAATTAGAAGGGGCCCCACCACCTATTTTGAAAGGGCCGAACTGGCCCAAACTGGATGGGATATCGATTGCTTATGCCTCAATGAGGAATAGCAATCGATCCCCAGAGCACCGAACACGGTGGTCCGATAGCTGTTTCCCCCAACCCGATCCCTAACCCAAACCCTAAGTCTCCACCCCGCAGCCTAACCCTAAGTCCCCCCTGCAGCCTAACTCTAAGTCCCCCTTACACAGCCTAACCCTAAGTCCCTCCCCCACAGCCTAACCCTAAGTCCCCCCCTGACTCAGCCTAGCCCTATGTCCCCGGCAGCGGCACTTCCGAAAATGAATGGGTGAGTATGCGAACTGCATAGTCACCCATTCATTAAAAAAAATTGTGAACGGGCTCTCATTCGAAATAGGGACAGCTGAGAAGCAACTTTCGTCTGTCCCTAATTCACAATGTGAGCTCTCGCAGCGGGGACTCGCAACACCACCAAACAATAGGAAACACAATGTAAAAGAGGATGTTAATGTGCTATGTGACCAGACACCAGCAGCTAATCATATACACCAAGGGATCTACCAAGCTTGTTACAAACAACGTTACAGCCGCCATTCAGCTGTATTATTTTGCAAGTAAGGCTGGCCGGACTGGTAACTGCATCCCATTTATTAGCGTGGTAGACCCTGGTATTTTCATGTTCCCCGTCATATCTGTATTCTTGTACATTTTCACAGTAAAAGTCTTAAACACCCGAGTTTAGGCATTAAAGAATTGTTCATTTTTAAGACAATACACTCTCTTGTAGTGGGGCATTATCATACATTGTCATTGTCATTTTAGTAGTTATATTGTTGGATTATTTCTCCAGATACATTTACTTTTTTTAACAATCATTTTAACAATTTAGTTTAGACATAACAGCATAATAGCCACATTTTTGGATCACTTTTATTTAGTGACACTGGTTTATTTTATTTGAAGCAGCTTGGTTGGTATAAGTAATATATATAGAACTAGAACACACAGAGAACATAACAAAAGGAATGATAGATAGATAGATAGTTAGATAGATAGATAGATAGATAGATAGATAGATAGATAGATAGATAGATAGATATGAGATAGATAGATAGA
>WWET01000144.1:340249-352600 GCA_011038615.1 Limnodynastes dumerilii | reverse complement strand
GGGGGGAGATGATGAAGCGGATAGAGAAATGAAAAAGGGGAGGTGATGAGAAAAAAGGGGAGATGAGGAAGCGGATAGAGAAATAACAAAGAGCAGATGATGGAGAGGAGGGGGGAGATGATGAAGCGGATAGAGAAATGATAATGGGTAGGGGAAGATGAAGGGGAAAGAGAATGTGGAAAAGGGTGATGAGAATGGTAAAATGAACAGCCACACCCCCAATACAGCAAAGAGGAGGGGGCAACGCAACATACTCTTGCTCCAGGCACCATGGCAGCTTACTACACCTCTGACCAGACAACCCCCCTCCTGTCCTCTCTCCTTTTCTCCTATTTCTCCTTGCCTCCTCTCAGAGGCAGTGCGGGGGGGAGACATGTCAAACTTTGCCTAGGGTGCCCAGAGACCTAGCACCGGCCCTGCTCCTAGTGGGATTACATTGTACAGAGTAGTGTGCATATTTCACCCTAGGTGGAGATTACATTCCTGTTGTACATTACATGGACATCGGCTGCACTGAAATTTTTTTTACAAACTGACACATGACAGAAGCATGAGCTTTTAAGAGACTATCTGTATTGTGACTGATGTCTGTGCTTTATGTACTTTAAGTCTTTACTGGGTACATTACATTAATACAGGATTTTCTTCATAGAGTCTTTAATGTAAAGTTTTCATTTCTTTGATTATTTTTTCTATCTTTTGGAAACAATATAGTAAAGCTTGATTATGGTTTTCACATAGGGCCTGAACACACATAGGGTCTGATACAGACTTAAGGTTGTTTTAAGAACGTAAGCGTACCCGAGTTAGTCACTATTGGGCCTGATCCAGACCTACGCTGGTGTGCATAGCGTATTATCGCCGAACGTACCACCGATGCACGGCAATAGGCACTCCCCTTGCTCGTACCTAGTTTAGCTTCCATACGCTCGGCCAACCCTACCCTAACTTTTGTGTTCGTTCCCACGGCTGTCCGTATGTTCATTGCGTATAAACGACGCTTAGCACGCCCATACTGTACAATTTAAATGGCTCCTCCCGCCTACATTCCTTAACTCCAGCGTCCGTACTAACTTCGTACTATAAACACGCCCCGTCGTATGAAAAAATGCAAACAATACGCCAGAATCGCTGCTACGAAAAAGTCTTTGGTACGACCGGAAGTTGTGACTATGCACATGCGCAGTGTGTTTTTTCTGCCGTTTTTACGCTTATGATCAGCGTTTGCTCGCATGCGAGCGTAGGTCTGGATCAGGCCCTACTAAGTATAATGCACTTCCCTTGCACACACGTGACTTAGCTGACTTACCTTAACTTTTTATTGCGTATCTCTGGTTATATATAAGTGCCAAACCCAGCCCATACAATTTAAATTCCTCCAGCCTCCAGCCCATTCACAGATCCGTTTTTTTAAAGTATGCAATTATACGCACGCACGTAGCAAGTCAACACCCACCAACACTCATGGCACTCCCCTCACACTGATGGTTTGTCTTTGACTTAGGGCACCCTTAAGTCTATGTGTGTAGTTACGGGCGTACGTGTAGGTACGAACGTGCATATCTATCAAACCACGCGCTCAACTGCCTATTTAAATGCATTCCTCCGCCCTGTCTCACGTAACTTGTCAGGTACGTATTTCAACCCCACCTCTCGGTACGCATGTCCCCAAGTGCAATTCACATATCCGTGCCTAAAGTACCTACATGCGTATATTCTACTTAAACTATTAAATAAAGTTACTACACATGCGCAGTTCATCCGATCCTAAAAATACGCACGCAACTCCAAGTGAAAACGGATCTGTGAATACGGTCCCAAATACTTTCCTAAAACATGTCATCTGTTAAATTTAAGGGCAACTAGGATTAGAGTTTGGAGTGTTCTCCAATCCAATGGTTTTGACTGACTTCTTGTTTTACTTTGGTAGTAATCTGTTCAACCGGAATTGGAATTTTCCAATCCCCGCTGCATCTTCTTTCTTTAGTGGATCGATTGCTTATCATATATATATATATATATATAGCAATTGATTTTCCAGCCAGTTTGTATCTGACTAGTAGAAAATGACCCTTTAAAAAAAGGGCTGTTCTCAGCTGCGACCCACGCCCCTTAAACTACATGTTTAGAGTCCAAGGGCCGTATTCAGAGATCCGTTTTTTAAAAGTATGCAATTAAACGCACGCACGTAGCAAGTCAACACCCACCAACACCCATGGCACTCCCCTCTCACTGATGGTTTGTCTTTGACTTAGGGTACCCTTATATCTACGTGTGTAGTTACGGGCGTACGTGTAGGTACGAACGTGCATATCTATCAAACCACACCCTCAACTGCCCATTTAAATGCATTCCTCCGCCCTGTCTCGCGTAACTTGTCAGGTACGTATTTCAACCCCACACCTTTCGGACGTATGTCCCAAAGTGCGATTCACATGTCCGTGCCTAAAGCACTTACATGCGTATATTCTACTTAAATTATTAAATAAAGTTACTACACATGCGCAGTTCATCCGATCCTAATAATACGCACGCAACTCCAAGTGAAAACGGATCTGTGAATACGGTCCCAAATACTTTCCTAAAACATGTCATCCGTTAAATTTAAGGGCAATTTAGGATTACAATAAAACTTGGAGTGTTCTCCAATCCAATGGTTTTGACTGACTTCTTGGCTTACTTTGTTAGTAATATGTTCAACCGGAATTGGAATTTCCAATGTCATGATAATGTTGAGGGTAATAAAAATAAATTTGTTGAATAATGTATTGTCATGGTCTTTATCTTCACCAGTCTTAGAATTTGCAAATTGTTGTATCTATGTTCATTATATCCAGTTAAGAAACCACACTGTGTTTATATACATAACTTCTTTAACGCCGAACTCATGCCGCGTGTTTTCATTAAATAGAAAATGTTTACTCCTTCGATGTGAGTAAGCGGATAATATATCAGAGTTTTCTTATTTCATTTCTTTTTTTTGCTTTATATTTACATTTGATTGGAACTTTTTTTCTTTATACACTCTGACGTTTAAAGAGAATCTTTAATGCACAAATTGACTAGTATAATTCATCTGATACACAGATTACATTTAAATGGTAGAAATAACTGCTGTGCAACAGCACACTTACTCCTTGATGTGGAAACAGGCAAGAAGAGATGGGGAATAATCCAGCATTTGTTTAATATATGATCTCAGCAAGAATCACTATCTTAATTTCAGCTGTCAGTGGTGCATTCTCAGGATCCATCAGAACATCATTTCTTTATGAATATGAAATGTCAACACTGGTTTCTGTAGATATGATGTGAAGACTTGGACTGCGCACTGAGCAGTTGCATCTGGCTATTATTATTATTTTATGCTGTGATTTAACAAATCCATGCAGGGATAAATAAGTGATTTCAGTGTCAAGGAAGAGAACATTTCAACTTGACAATTCAGGGGTACATTTATTTTGACTTCAAATGTGGAGATATGGGGCCAGTTCCTCAGATTGGAAAATTCAGCTGACTTCTGTACACTAGGTACAGAGGTCAGTACCTATATTAATGCGTTGGAAAGAAGCCGTCCAATGGTGCGTTAAATGGAGAAATCGGCTTCCACAAAGGAGACAGGGCCACTCACCATGTGCATGAGATACGCCATGGCATTTAAATCGTACAGTAAAGCTGGCCATACACTGGAGCGATTATCGGCCTGCTAGCGCTCAATAAGTTAAAGGATCTATTCAGGTTACTGAATGGCTCCCTATTCTTTAAGTGTCTCCCTCTTCTGCTAGGATTATCGGTCCCAGCAGGAGAGGTGTATGGTTCCAATAACGGGACATTTGTGTGGCGGGAAATCGTCCCGTTTATCGAGACACCCCCTGCTGGGATCGATAATTGTCCCAGTGAATGGCAAGCGTAAGGGCATCTTCATGCATTCAAAATAGTTCAAGTAGCCCCTGGAGTCACTATCCGCACATAGCAAGGTAGAGGGAGTGCTCTGCTTCCTATGTGCGGTAATGTGAATCAGAAATTTCACTCATAAGTCTCCATTCCGGGGGCTATATATGGAATTTCAAAGTAATTCTGGATCAGGCCCACGTACCTTAGATTCAGATTCTAGTGACCATTTATCTAATTCATATGAGAAAAGGAAAACTCGAATCTGGATGGTTCCATTATTATTTATTTATTTTTGACCAGTAAATGCCACATTAGTTATTCCAAAAATCTGAAATGATGGTTACCTATCAAAAACAACAATGATAATAATAATAATAAGTAGTAGTAATATTAGTAGTAGTGACAGCAGCAGTAGTAGTAATAATAGTAGTAGCAGTAGTAGTGGTAATAATAGTAGTGACAGCAGTAGTAGTAATAATAGTAGTGGTAGTAGCAGTAGTAGTAATAATAATAGTAGTAATAATAGTAGTAGTAGTAGTAGTAGTAGTAGTAGTAATAATAATAATAATAATAATAATAATAAAATATGGAAAGCGCTGTGGTTTGGCGCTTAGATCAGCTTCTTTGTGCAAACCACATCTTGACAGCAGAGTGCTTTAACGATGTAGCTTATTTTTCAAATATATCTAACCATAATATAATATAATTTTCATTAATTCCAGTCTAGTAATTGAATGTTATTATCTGGGCTACAATCCCATGTAAGAATTAAAGTTTCTCCTCTTTTATTTTACTTTTGTCCTAAATCTTATCATTGTAACTATGTAGTGTCTACTTCTAATGCTACATATTAATGATAGGTTTCTTATAATTTGTTGTGTTTGTTAGAGAGTTAGATAGAAAGGGGAAATTTAAAGAGATACAATGAAAGTTTACCTTAAAATTATTGTCACAAGTGTTTTGTTTATGTAATAAATATGTGGCACCTTTCCAAATTACTTCTTGGGCCAGATTTATTAAGGTGGGGGGAAAGGAAAAAGTGGAGATGTTGCCCATAGCAACCAATCAGATTCTAGATCTCACATTCCTATTACATACTATAAAATGTCAGCTAGAATCTGATTGGTTGCTGTGAGCAACATTTCCACTTTTCTTATCCTGCAGCTTAGTAAATCTGACCCCTTGGGTCATCAATAAAGCATGTATGGGACAATGGATAAGATACAGACAAACAAGAAAGAATTTATACTTCTCCTTTAACACATAAAGGTTGAGTGAGATGCGGTTGCTGTTCTGGGGGGTTGTATTTCTAGCATGATACAGCCGCCAGCTTAATTGCGGCTGTAACATTGTTTGAACAATCCTGAAAAAAAAAATTGCTATTGGGAACGGAAACCTATTTCCCTGTTCCCAAAAGCGAGAAGCTGTGGCGGCTGTGGCAGGCTAAGGTTAGGGTTAGGCTGCGAGACATAGATGATTAGGATTAGGCTGCGGGGTTAGGGTTAGGCTGTGGGGCATAAAGGATTAAGAATAGAGCTTAAGAAGAGAAAGTTTAAGGTTAGGCTGCAGGAAATGGAGGGTTAGAGTTAGGAAAGAGTTAAGGGCAGGGTTAGGTAAAATTACTTACCCTTTGACGAATGACTCTTAACGAATCCAGGAGTCACATCACTGCCGCTTTCTCAAATGCATTCAGCTGGAATTCAATCTTCCAAAATTAAGACCATCGTTCTGGCGAACCACAATTTATTTGTTAAAATAGTTAATATTTTTGTGTTTTTGGCTTAAACTTCCAGTTAAGAAAAAGATGAAAGACAATTAATCGACTATTAATGTATCTATTACATGAATCTATTAGAGAAAAAGAGGTGTGAGCCTCTTGAAGAGCAACTCACTGTGAATAATATTTGGAAATCACAACAATCACTAAAATAGAAATATCTCAACAAATGTGAGAGATGCGCTGCTGCATCGTTACAGGTGCTTTACTAACGACTTTTAACACACACATGATTCTCTCAAATAACAGTTAACAATTAATCTGAGATCTGGCTATATGCCAGCGTCTGAATAGGATTATAGCAAATGTACGACTTCAAACTGTAGCAGTCTCGAAGCATTAGCAGAGAGCAAATAAAGCATTTAAAATGAAAAGCTTCATAAATTGCAATACATCATCCATAATTTAGGTGATTAATTGTAGTTTGTTCAAGTAAACAAAATGACAAGAGAACAGCATTTGTCATTACTTAGGAGCTTTGTGTTAATATGCAGTTTAAATGCAGCAACGTTGATTACCAATACTGGTAACAGGAAGCAGAGCTGGGCGATGACCCCATATGGAACCAGATGAAATACTTGTCCTGGGCTTTGCAGTAAAAATGGCCAGTTGCTGATGGGGGCTCGCCATCATTACAGGGCCAATGCACAGGGAAGGGAAGGGAAGATGATAACGCAGGTCCGCAGGGCCCTGCCCATGTGATGTCACCAATGATGTCACATAGGGGGAAGGGCCCCGCTAGTGTGTCCCCGGCCCCACACATTCTGACAGTGGCCCTGGTTGAAGATAAGCAGTGAATATGGATAAGGGCAGTTTCTAACAGATCCGTTTTTGTGCGGAGTTCCGTGCGTATATTTACGTGGGGAGTAACGGCGCATGCGCAGTAACTTTATTTACACTATTTACGCTGATTTTACACATGGAAGTCCATTAGGCGCATACGTGTGAATCACACTTGGGGACATATATACGGAGGGGCGTGGTTGATATCCGTGCGGTGGGGGTGGGGGGAGGCTTTTAAATGACCAGTTGTGGGTGCGATTAGCTACAAACACACATACGTAAGTATTATACGCACGTAAATGCAAACGTAAAGATAAGGGTGCTCTATGGTGGCGAAGTCTAGGTAAAGCCGTCCGTGTGCGGGGAGTGTCATGGGTGGTGGCTCGCAACGTACGTGCGTATAATTGCGCAACTAACCGATCTGCAAGTATCAGATTTTTGGGGACCCGCAATCTCAGAGCAGCATTATCCCGCTAACCAATTACCTTGCACCAATTGCCTTTCAAGATCCATAGTCTACCTTACCTATTAACAACACTATGGTTTATGTAATAATACTATCCACTATAGTGTTGCCCTGTCATTGTCATTTTTTGCATATTCATATATTCATATTCTAATGTTGAGTATATGAATGTTGCAATAATGAAATAATGTGTATACCCCCCTGCTGTGGTCCTGCGCCATATCTCCACATGCTTATATACTGGGAATAGCTAGCAGCACTCTGATTGGTGGAAGCTCCAGAGGCAACAGCCCAGGTGACAATTTCAAGGATAGTTTTATATAAACATACAGTAGTATTATTATAATTATAATTAATAAGTATTATCAGAATGTGTAAAATTGTCAGAAGCATTTTGTGAATTTAAGACAATTTTATTTATTTATAGTATTTTTTAAACTCATAGATCAGATGTCTAGGTCCAGTGTTAATAAAATTGCTCAACACTCAATTGGTGTCAATAGGCATTTTTCTTCTCGGAACGCGTTTTTATGAGAATGTAATCTTATTATGGGATGTCAGGCACCTGAACCATTCTTTAAAATTTAATCTCACCTTCTTTACTGGGAAACCTACTATACTTCATGTTCTGTCATAAAAACATAGATTCTGTAACCTATCTTTTTTAGAATCTCATCATACATTCAGTCAATCAATCAATCAATCAATCAATCAATCAGTCACAATCGCATACTGTAACATTTAAGTTTTCATTATTAAGTCAAATATATTGGTTAAATGCTCACAAATAACTGGTAACTCTAACTGGTAATTAGTCTAAAATCTCCAAGCTAAAGCAAAATGCAATATCAAAAAATCAAAAATACAAATTATTACAATAGGAAACGGGAATAAAAAATGGATGTGTTTCAAAATAAAATAATAATAATAATAATAATGGACTGGATTCAGACTTAAGAATGACACCCCACGTGTTCACGCAGAGTGCGTAAGTGGGGTGTCCGGAAGGGAAAGCTCATGCGCTGAATTCAGTATGATAGAATTGAAGTACAAAGAGGCGGTACTTCCCCTCCTCCCACCAAGGTGAGGGGGAGGGGGGTGATACAAATTTTACAGTAGGGCTGGGTTTAGTAGTTACACACGGATCAGTGGACATACGGACAAGTGATCCACCCGTCTGTGTTAAGCATATCTGCCATAAAGTCTGCACAAGAGAGGGAATCCTCCTCTTTGTGTGGACTTTAAGACCCCTCACACACACACCTATGGAAATCTTTTGGGGGTCTGGATCCAGTCCAGTGTTATCATTAGTAATATTATTATTATTAGTAGTAGTAGTAGTAGTAGTAATAGTAGTAGTAGTAATAGCAATAGTAGTAGGAGTAGGAGTAATAGTAGTAGTAGTAGTAGTAGTAGTAGTACTAGTAGTAATAGCAGTAGTAGTAATAGTAATAGCAGTAGTAGTAATAGCAGTAGCAGTAGTATTAATAGCAGTAGTAGGAGTAGTAGTAATAGCAGTAGTAGTAGTATTAATAGTAGTAGTAGTAGTATTAATAGTAGTAGTAGGAGTAGTATTAATAGTAGTAGTAGTAGTAGTAGTAGTATTAATAGTAGCAGCAGTAGTAGTAATAGTAGTAGTATTAGTAGTAGTATTAATAGTAGTAGTAGGAGCAGTAGTAGTTGTAATAGTAATAGCAGTAGTAGTAGTAGTAGTAATAGTAGTAGTAGGAGTAGTAGTAATAGTAGTAGTAGTATCAATAGTAGTAGTAGGACAGGAGTAGTAGTAATAGCAGCAGCAGAAGTAGCAGTAGTAGTAGTAGTAGTAATAGCAGTAGTAGGAGTAGTAGTAATAGTTGTAGTAGTAGTAGTAATAGCATTAGTAGTAGTAGTAATAGCATTAATAGTAGTTGTAGTAGTAGTATTAGTAGTAGTAGCAGTAGTAGTAGTAGTAATAGTAGTAGTAGTAATAGTAGTAGTAATAATAATAGTAGGACAGGAGTAGGAGTAGTAGTAGTAGTAATAGTAATAGCAGTAGTAGTAGTAGTAATAGTAATAGTAGTAGTAGTAGTAGTAGCAGTAGTAGTAATAATAATAATAATAATAATAATAGGAAAGGAGTAGGAGTAGTATATCAAAAATAGTTTGATACTGGGACAGAAGTTCTAGCAAGGTGACAGGATTAACAACTTTGCTAAAGAGCCATGAAATGCGTCAGAATGATTAAGAGAACTACAGGTCGCTGTTACCCTCCAAGTCATATTCTTTCTTCTTTTCCAGCATTACCATTGGCTGATCATTGTTCTCATCCCTGGACTTATTCACTTTTACTAACTACTGTGGACTTTTGGTAGCCCTTTTCATGTTGATCCCATCTGCACTTATTCCACTTTCACTTAATATGTTTTAACAGTTTAATGTTTAACATCCCTGTAGAATAAATGACACGATTTTTATTCACACACTTGTTTTAACGTTTTATTCTCCATTCCCAAATCCTATACTTGAGCTGTTTGGACGTATCAACAGAAAAAAGGGAATCATTATTCCACTGCAGCTTACGTAGATCTTATCATTATATAGATATTTCTGATAATTTTGTGCAGATGATGGCTCTGTTTCTCACTGTCCACACTTTTACTTTTAGGATTGACATCTATTACCAACTGAATTTAACAGAATAATAGATTGCCATTGATTACAGTATCAATTCTTCCATCTATTTTTCCTACCTTCTAAGACCACTGCATTAACGTCTCATATGAAATATAAGATACCTGGGAAAATGGGAAATAAATATATCAGAAGAGAATAAAGGACAAATAGTTTTCAAACCAGATGAGATTTTTAGCCCGAGCACTTTGGAAGTAATGGAAAAGCAAATTGTTTCATTTCAGATAGGTCTAAAATGTTATATATATTTCAGACCTTTCGATGTCCATTAGATGTTTATTAGGAAATAAAATCTTGACAATACATCATTGTTTAACCATTGTAATGCAAAAAAATGGCACATGTGGTCATGTAGTCAAGTGTCGTACAAAAAAATATTACTATTAAGGGAGATGAATAATGATTTAAATTAATTAAAAATAAGCATGAAATAATATTTTTCTAAATCAAAATATTTCCATATATTTTTGGTAAGATAATGAAAAATTGATCAGAAAAACTCTTGAAGGGACAAAACTGGAACTTAAACTAAGCAGCACAAATATTACATTCTAATGTTTCTAAGCAATCTATCATATGTTCTTATAGCTTCTGAAACTGAGCACTGACGCACAGAGCGTCGAGATTTCATTTTTAATATACTGCTTTGTACATTTTAACCTTTTAAAAACATTTAAATACACTTTAGGCACTTGACAGGTGCCACATTGGCATTTTTCAGACTGGTCCTGATGACTAATTCTTTTGCTCTGAGGTGCGAATTCGCATTTGATGTCTTGGAACATAGCAAGGCTTACCTGGAATTGTTTAAGAGAGCGAGATCACTGTCTATTAATAGATATTAGTTTATGCTAATGAGTCAATTACAGATATATTTGGTGAGCTTACCATTTCAGGACCTGATTCAGAGCTTGAAAATAAGACAGTAAAGTTACACCTGGGTAAAACCATGCTGATTTTAGGAGGAGTCAAGTTAATTGTAATCTACCTGCATGCAGGGATATATCTTTGAATTGCTTACTGCACACAGATACTGACCAGCGTTACTATCACACTGTTATTTAGACTGGGAAACACCACCTCTTAAATCCATACCCTCCAACTGTACCCATTTAGTAGGTACAGTACCGGGTTTTAATGGTCTGTACTGGCTAAAAGAGCTCCTGTACCGGATTCTGACCTAGCAGTTCCCTCCCCCCTATACTCACCTTCCAGTCCTGCAGCATCTGATCACTATAACAGAGCTATGGGGACAGACTCCTAAAGCTCTGAAACAGTGACAAGACCCTCTCCTGTGAGATCTTAGCTCATATGATAAGGTGTAAAATGAGATTTTACAACTTTTCATACATGCAAATGAGAGCAGTTTAAAAGCCATGCCCCCTTCACAGGACAAGTCACGCCCACTTCACAGACACTCCCCTAAGGTGTACCGATTTTCCCCAAAAAAAATGTTGGAGGGTATGTAAATCTAATACTGTTTGCAACAGATGAAAATTGACTACCCCTGAAATCAACATGGTTTACACCAGGAGTAACTTTCCTCTGTTATTTTCAATCTCTGAATCAGGTCCTAAACAGTAAACATTTCTTACTTTAATAAGAATGGACCTGATTCAGAGTTTAAAAATAAGATAGAAAAGTTACTCCTGGGTAAAACCATGTTGATTTCAGGGGGAGTCATATTCATGGTTGCCAACTTTTGCAAATGAATATCAGAGAGATTGTGATAGCACTATCAAGGTTGCACCAAAAGGGGTGTGTCCTGTAGTATCAAAGGGGTGTGTCCTGTAGAGCCAAAGGGGTGTGTCTTATGAATAGCTCCACCTTTGGGTGTGTCTAACACTGCCTGGCAAACTCTTTCTTAATATAAATAGCAGCATCAGTATTTATTGATTGTTAAAATGTCACTGAATAAATATTTTCAGTATTTATTGTGCATACTGTGTATAGGAGATCAATGGGGTAGATCCAGAACTACGTTTGCCGTTCGTTTATTCGCGTAGCGTATTTTCGTGTGCGTAAGTTCTATACACTCCCCTAGACACACCCCTTGAACATACGTATTTTGTCAAGATACGCTTTCCCTTCCTTAACTTTTGCTAACGTAACCGCAGTGATCCGCTCACGTACGTATGGGCAACACGTATTTACGCAGCTAAGTACGCCCATACTGTACACTTTAAATACAATTGGCGCGCCCACACGTAAGTATTTATGTGACACATAAGTGAATGGCCCATACATTCACAATTACGCTACGTTACTGTGCGTATTTTCTATGGTGCGCATGCGCAGTACGATTTTACGTCTCCGCCACGCGTAAATTCGCTCACAAGCGTTGTTCTGGATCTGGCCCAATGACTTCTTCATCTGCCACCTCCATAGGCCTTAATGCATGGAAATAGGACACAATTTCTAAATTCTGCCATCATACCGCAATGACTTCTGTAACTGAATCAGCATCAGGGAGATTGCCCAACACTTCAGGGAGTCAGGGAAATCACCCACTCTTCAGGGAGACTCCCTGATATTCAGAGAGAGTTGGCAATCAGGGTCATATTTCATCTGTTGCACATAGTATCAGATTTACTACAGTATGTTGAAACCTACAGCATCTATCTCATATCTCTCTATCTATCTATCTATCTATCTATCTATCTATCTATCTATCTATCTATCTATCTATCTCATATCTATCTATCTATCTATCTATCTATCTATCTATCTATCTATCTATCTATCTCATATCTATCTATCT
>WWET01000144.1:323087-339047 GCA_011038615.1 Limnodynastes dumerilii | reverse complement strand
TATCTATCTATCTATCTATCTATCTATCTATCTATCTATCTATCTATCTATCTATCAGCAGTCAGTCCCCTGTGCAGTATAGAAGAGAATTAGCTTCTTGGATTGGTGCTAAACTACATAGTTTTGGTTTGTGTTAGATAAATATCAAATGAGTTGACTGGATTTTTCCAATTCCCTGTGTATTTTATTTCTCCTCTTTTCTTCATTCTCCATCAATGATTCAATGATACTTTTTTTACTGTCCGTTTTGCAGGGGTATTTTTGGGGGTTTCGTGGTGGGGAGGTGTGTTTGTTAAAGATTTAAGTTAGATTTTAGCCTAGACATGTTTTTTATAATAAATAATTTACCGGGAATTGTTCAATTATATCAGAATATCAGAAGATCTTCACAGCTAAAGGTATCAGAGATCTGTCACAAGATAGCATAGATTCCCTGTGTACCTTTTAACTAAGATGTTCCATTTATTGAATTACATTACACTTCATCCCTCCAGATGTGTTTTTGTTAATGTCTGTAGTAGATTGTAGTCTGTAGATAGATCATTGAAACAGTTTCTATCTCTTTAACATTGTATTTAATCCTTCAAATCAATCAATTATGGGGATCAATTTGTTCAGTTGGGATAAGCTTCTTCTTCTTTTCTGTTCAGGTTTCATAATAAACTGATATTCCTAGGTTAGATAACACCGGGTGTGGGCCACCGTTTCGAACTGGATGGGATATTGATTGCTTATGCCTCGAAGAGGCATAGCATTCGATCCCTGAAGCACTGAACACAGTGCTCCAAAAGGTGAGTGGCTAAACCCCAACCCTTCCCCTAATTCTAACCCTAACCCTCCCCATCCATTACCCTAACCCTAACCCTGCCTCCCCCACAACCCTAACATGTTCCAAATTTCAAGATGAAATTTAGAGGTCAAGGTACTTTAAGACATAGGACAGTATTCACACCTAATAAGCTCTGGCTTCCTAGGTGCGTAGATTTAAGAATGAACCTACAATGCATGCGTAGTAGATTAATTACGCAATCTTCGTACCACTTTAATGACCGCACATACTTATTTAAGTAAGAAGAGATGTGCCATGGCAGCTTCAGGCCTTTTTTAAGAAGAATGAGTGGGGGTGGGGATTTAAATTAGTTGGGGAGGGTGTGGGGAAGCAATCTCCTTCTTAAGAAGGAAAATACGCAAGGTTACTTAAGGAAGCCCTGTGGCACTCTTAAGTGCTATTAGAATCCTGAAAACGGTGGTGGGTTGCAGGGCAAGACAGGTGAGTTAGGTGGGGAACAATGGTTAAGTAAGAGTCTAGGCTTATACAACATTCTCCAGTATTGGCCTCACTAGTCAGACAGACCATCTTCTCTTTTACTCACTTTTATACAGGACCTGCACAAGGAAAAATGGACCATATTGTTTAACAACCAATGGGCTGGATCCAGACCTACTTAAGTGCTTGAGCTTAGTTACTCCTGGGCTAAACCATGTGGACTGCAGGGGTCATATTTCATCTGTTGCAAACAGGTGATGTTTCCTATCCCCAGTCTAAATAACAGTGTGATAGTAAAGCTGGTCAGTGTCTGTGTGCAGGAAGCAATTCAAATATATATCCCTGCATGCAAAGAATACAATTACCTTGACTCCCCCTGAAATCAATATAGTTTAGCCCAGGAGTAACTAAGTTCAAGCACTTAACTAGGTCTGGATCAGGCCAAATGTTATGAAGCCCAACATTTTCTTTTATAGGATTTGTCTTGAAATTTTTGATTGTTATCTCACTAAACCTTTTGGACAACACTTGGGGCTAGATTTACTAAACCGCGGAAAAGAAAAAGTGGAGATGTTGCCCCTAGCAACCAGTCAGATTTTAGCTGACATTCTTTAATATGTACTAGGAATCTGAGAGCTAGAATCTGATTGGTTGCTGGGGCAATGAACTAAAAGTATGTACAAAATTAGGAAGCGGTGTCAGGCAGCACAAGCCATCTTAGCAATTTCTGAGGATGCCCACTGATGCTACTTGGCCCTCCCCTTCCCTCTGCTCTGAATTGAATGTGTGGTGGCAGCTTCCGTGCATACACAGTAACGTACATGTGCAAAAGAGAGCATTATCAGAGAAGCATGTAGAGGACAGGAGACTAAGGGCCACATTTACTAAGCTGCAGGTTTGGAAAAGTAGAGATGTTGCCTATAGCAACTACAGTAGGTGCAAATGTAGCAGCTGTGTCACTCCCTAACTACAACATACAGGCACCTAGTATCTGCACCTCCTGAACCCATTGCATTTACTCTACTGTATCAAGCTATTGCTTTTGGCTAATGTGAATGCAAGCAGTAAATCTGAAGACCCATAGCATCATTCTCATCTGGATGTATTCCCAATGGAATAAAGTAATGTTCTTAGATGCCTGAGCAAGGTTACTTGGTCTACTGTAGTTCAATTCTAATGCTTTTAGGCAGTGGTTGCAGTTTAATTCCCACTGTGCTTGATTCAATCTCTACAGCCACGCTTATCAATGAAACTGGGGGTTTTAATTTCTCTTGAATAGCCGCTTTAATGAATTATACAGTTAGTCAGTAGAGTAGTTCATTGTTTAGAAATGTATGTAATTTTACTGTTATACTCAAAGCACCATAATAGCAGGTTGTCATTTTATAAAACTAATGGCTTGTATTGCAGCCTCGAGAAAAAAAGGTTTGATTAAAAGCCTGTGGAGGGATGGAAGCAAATAATATCCCAAAGAAATATAAAACCCACAGCAAAAACACTTAGAAAGTCCATAAAACCTCCAGAATATATCCTAGCCTGCAGACATTCCACTTATGTGTTTGCACTGAACTTATGAGAATGAATGTAATACTTCAAAAAGCTTTTTTTACCAATTGACAGGAGAAGAATTGAGAGCTGCCACTAGGTGGCAGTAATATTCTGTTTTCAAACTTTTATTTAAACTTAGTTTTACTTTCATATGAGACCAATATAAAAAAAAAATATATTTTTTTTTTATATAAATCCTTATTTTTACAAATATGTATGCTTTACATAAGGACTGTCACTTAATATTCATTTATTATTTTAAACCTATATTAATATTACATATTATATGATGTTTTTCTGGATGACATTTCAACCTTTTACAACATTTTGAAAACAAAATAAGACAATTGTACTGTCTGTCTGGTTCTAGCTAATACAAATAGGAATGTATAGGAAATGCTTAAGGAATGTGACAGTTCAGACTAATATGTTTTCCAAAGTACTGAAATATGTTGTTTGGAAAGACCAGCATACCATCAGATATGTGCATATACATGGACCAGTAACAAAAATAAATAAATAAGGAGTTAGAAGTCAAGATAATGTGTAAGCATATATTGCACATTTAATTAGTGAAATCTGCTTCCACCTCCCTTATTTTACAGCATAGAGGAGGTGTAGATGATGTCTACACAACAGTTCATGAGCCTCCTCACTGCAGAAGGTAACTCATCTATGTAAGAAGCAAATGAGTTGCTAATAACATATTTGCATGTATTAACACAAGCTCAGTTGATGGTGTGATGATTGGGATTGGTTCACTTTTAAAGTAAAAGAGACAATCACATCTGGTCAAAGAGTCCAAAGCTAGAAGAAGCTGCCAGTAACTCCTTAATAAAGAAGACTAATTTGGGAGCATGTCTGGGAGCAGCAGCTGAGAGGGGGTGTTGTTCCACAGCGGCCATTTTGGAGACTTTAAGGGGTGTCTCCTGAGGTAAGTTTGGCTCTCATTTTAAAAAACATATATATGTGACCCAACATTGTGACTCTCATTGTTAGAATTAGGACCATCGTATGCAAAAAGGCCTTGACGGTGGCTGGTGGCTTAACATATATTTGCAAATATGTGTAACAGACATTTCTGTGTTTTATATTACAGATAGACGGTATAGTCTGGAGCTGGTTAATGGCAGCATTGCTGAGGCATTTTCTTTCCTTTGTTTCTGTTTCTAGCAGATTACCCCCCCGGCCTTTCATTCACCTGTTTGCATTTAATTATGCTCAATTTACTTATTTTTTATTAGGGATTTATATTGCTCCTATAACAGGGCTATATATAAAAATAGAGTCCTATTATGTGGGAATTTTGAGCACAACTAAGTAGAAAGAAATTGGGACATATACTCAATATAATTTAAAAAAAAATGTCTTTATTCATTCTTAAGTGTTCTTTTAAAAGAAAGTGACTCGACTGAGGACTGAGGACATGTACAATGATATTTAAAGAGAGCACTCACCAAACTCTTTGGTATTAACAAATGCTTTGTGGAAAGAGTCAATGGAAGATGATGCTTTCATCAAGAAAGAAAGAATTAATCTGATCTTATCCTGCTAAGGGTTATTATGTTGGTTTATATCTATCTTATTTGTATAACACATCAATAAAATTAGTAAAAAAAATATATGTTCTGTGATGCTTTCTTGACTTGTTTATGTTGTTTGCTCATTGCAAAAGCAAAAGCAAAGAATTCTATGCTTCATAACATGTGGAGAAAGGCAATTCACCCCGAAAATGTTAATGTGGCAAGAGTACCACTCTTGGAGTCAATGATCATGCAGACATATTAGTATTACTGGCTCTTAATGGTGCAGTCAGTGAGAGGCAGTGAAAGCTGGTTATAATGATGTGTGCATGACTGAGAGCCAGCATTTCAGACAATCTCATTAATATCACCAGCCAGCAGCTTATGACCAACAATACTTACAGAACACCATTCACTTTCCCTTGCAAATGGCTTCTCTGTCACCTTTGGGGGAGAGGGGATGGGTAAATATCCAGATAGTTTTGCTTGTACATATTTGCTTGTATCACCCTAACACTCCCCTTCCATTACCCAAACCCTAACCATACCCTACCTATAGCTTAACCCTAACCCTCCCCTTCTTTGCTCCATCCCCTCCTTGCAGCCTAACCCCAAGCCTCCCCTTCTATACTCCATCCATTGGCGTATCTATAATGGGTGCAGGGTGTGCAGTGCACACGGCCCCCTCAGAACAGGGGGCCCTGTGGCATGCATCCTGCACCCTGGGTTGGCAGGGGAAGGGGGGCCATTAAGCCCCGCCCCCTTTTCGGCCCGCGAATCTGGACAGTCCTGTCTTAGGTAAGGGAAGGGGGGGGCCCATGTGCAAATCCTGCACACGGGCCCCCTCACTTCTTAAAACGCCCCTGACTCCATCCCTCCCATAGCCTAACCCCAAGCCTCCCCTTCTATGCTCTATCCCTCCCATAGCCTAACCCTAAGCCTCCCCTTCTATGCTCTATCCTCTCCCCATAACCTAACTCTAACAATATGTTGCTTTGGATCTGGGTGCTTCAGGGGATCGGATATCACAAAGCTGTCGCTGTAATGAATGGATACATTGTGGAAAAATAGATCTTTCAGCATTTACCTATTAATTTTTTAAAGTTTCTAAAAGAACACATTTTCAGAATAGAGACCGGCAGTTAGCGCACGGATCACGTTAAAACCAAGCAAATAATTTTCTCAACTGTTTAAAACTGACAGACACTTAGGGCTGGATACAGACTTAAGTAAGTGCTTGAAATTAGTTACTCCTGGGCTAAACCATGTTGATTTCAGGGAAGTCAAGTTAATTGTATTCTTTGCATGCAGGGATATATCTTTGAATTGCTTACAGCACTCATATACTGACCAGCTTCACTACCACACTATTATTTAGACTTGGGATAGGAAACATCACCTCTCAACTCTAATACTGTTTGCAACAAATGAAATATGACTCCCCTGCAATCAACATGGTTTAGCCCAAGAGTAACTCATTTCAAACACTTACTTACTGTAAGTCTGGGTCCAGCCCTTAGTCCCCATCTTTGGCCTCCTCTATAAGATAAGTTGTATGGATCTACTGTATGTATGTTTTATATGATCGGATAATCAGTCACTGACATGAGATGGATGACTAGTGTCTCTCTACAAGAGGATCTCTTCAGGAACCCCACAAATTTGGGGAAAGTTGAGAGTAATAAATTTATACCAAAGACCATTGTTATGAAAACTTGATCATTTTTCTTATATATTTTTTCATTTTAGAGAATAATTAACATTATCATAAGTAAAACTTTATCTGAAAAGAATATTTCAATAAAGTATCACCAATACTGCGCCAATACCATCCACTATACAGAAAAGAGAAGTATACATAAAATTCCTATATAGTCTCTAATCGAAAAAGTCTCTATCATACGGCTTAAAGATCCTTCACACAAGTTTTTCTGTATAATCAGTTCCGTAGTGTTCCAATTGATCATCTACTTACAAGATTCTCCTCTTGAAGTGTAGACGTATCTTATGTGGTTAAATCAACTTTTCAGGCTTCGGTTCCGTCCGGAAGGTGGATCTATCTCCAGTTGTTCCTCTGACTGTTGCTCGGTGTATATAAGTAACAAGAATAGAAAAAACTCCAAATGGTGTGATAACGTTTGAGATATAGACAAACAGATATTCTGATCACCCACTCACATTAAAAACCTCTTGCGTATAGTGCAAACAGTCATCAACAGCTGTGGGAAATACTAAAAACAATATCAGTTGGAATTCCCAGTAGTAGGTCACCTACTTACTAGATTTGTCTCTTGAAATGTATGCAGCTATATAATAAATATAATACATTTTCTCCCAAATGTTCCAAACACAGTCATCCACTCATAGGGTAAATCATATGCATGAAAAAGATGGAAAAAATACTCCAGATGGTACAGTAACGTCTGAACAATATATATGCCTTCAAGATACAATTAATCCACTCACATTTAATGTGTCTTGTTTATATTGTCATACTCAGTGGTCCTTTCGGACTTCCTAAGTGTAAGACCTCTGATAAAATCCTCCTGGAGTCCGAGGTATAATCTTGCAAAGACGTTTATTAAAACAAATAAATAAAAGATAAAATACAGTGCAATTCCCTGACAGGCAGGGTGCCGTGGGATAGAAACCCGGCAGCTTGACTCCCCAGTGAAAACAAAACCTGATACAGTCAGCAGATGTAATGATGGGCCCGTAGCCTAACTGATCACCTTGGGCCTGATCCAGAGCTACGGCCGCCTTCGCTAGTACGGCGGCCGTAGCTGTAATGCGCATGCGCCGGGCAGATGTTGCCCGGCGTCACTATGGAAACGCCTGATCGTAGATGCTGGAGGGGACGTCCCGCGGCGTCCCTACACTAGGGGGAAATCGTCCCGTTTATCGGCCGCCACATGCTGGGAGCGATAATCGCTCTAGTGTGTGGCCAGCTTAAATCTGCAGTTGGACAAACCATGTTGCAATGTGAGGGATGAAAATGAATTCAAATTTTATGCAAGCAGAGAAAATACTGTGAACAGCTATAGACTTAAACCTTAATTTAGAGTTGAATTACAAAATAGAACCTCTTAACTCATTCTGTTTGCACTTTTTATATTTGCCTTCCCCTGCAGTTTAACATGGTTTTGCAAAGGTGCAGATTTGCTCAGATTTTTTTTTTTGGTGTTACTTTCAATATGGATCAGCTCCATTGAGTTTCCTTCTAAACCTTTTTTTTCACTACATCACTATACTATGAAAGCAAGTATCAAAGTTCCTGCAGTTATTTCATTAGCCGTCAGTTGCAAAATTTAATACCATTGTCTATTCATATCATTTGTCAATAAAGAAAAAGGTTGTGTGAAAATATATATGACTAATCCTGCTCTCCCTCCATATAGTAGCACATTTTCCAAGCATCACATTTTAAAATGTTAATCCATTGAGTATTGATTGTTTTTTTTAACATTTATTCACAAAATGCAAGTCTAATGGCTGTAAATAAAATAAAATAAATTAATTATAGTAACTATTTAAATGAGACTTTAAAACTTTAATATAGATATTGTTTTTGAGTAGAAAGATAGTGCTTTGTTTAGGGTGCATACTCCTGGGTGATTGTACTTCTTTTGACCACTGGAAATATGAAATGGTTGAGGCACTATACCTTACTCAGCCTAAATCTGTGTTGACTGGCAATGGCTCCTTAGTTGGACCGTTGTGAAGTAAAAAGACAATAATGTTTTAAAAATATTCATTCAACATAATTTGTGTCATATATTTATATAATGTGTCTAAATTTTTTTTTTTTATAAATTCTTTATAAATAGTTGTTCCAGTTATTAGCATTTTAAATTAAGGGGGGGGAGAAAACTGCCCTAAAAAACATGTAAAGTTCAACACAGTGTACGGTCCAAAGTTCTTGAGTTCCCTGCTGTCAACAAACAGCAATAGAATGGACTTGCAGTCTACTGTTTGAAGGGAGGGATAAAAAAACTTGGTAAGAATTTAAAAAAAAGATTAACTGCAGATCTGTAGTTTGCAGTCATGCTGTTTTAGCATTAACCGATAAAGATGAAGTATCAATTAACACTGTTTGATATATGACCTGTGTGGTTTTAGCTGTTAGAAAATTGGACCCATAGAAAGGTCAGTGGATCGGAGTTTATATTTTGTCTTTTAACTACCTGGAACAGACCTGCAGGGTGTAACATGTTGAAAGGCTAAGAAATAATTAATATTTTTTTGGATAACCAAGCTCACATTTAATAAAAGGCTTTTATTCTTGCCAGTTCCATTGGCATCTTTTAGTTCAAAAAGGGAATTGCATGCCAAGGGCTGAAAGGAACTAATTACTTGGATTTTTTTTCACATTTTAAACTGTGAAAAGTGCACATAATATGTCACATATGACTATGCCATACATACTTTTATATAGTATTATGCTTTCTGTATAGGCTCAAGAATACTGCTAATATCAATACTACAGTAATCTCAGATGTTCATCTCTACTAGTGTCAAATACGATATTGATTATGTGGTGATCAGTGCGCACTCTAATTAGGTCCCATGGAATCTGAAAATTAGACATTGTGAATGATTAATCTTTTCAACTACACTATAGAGATTCACAAAATAGTTCATGATTACAATTACTTGGGAATTGCTTTTGAGGGTTCGGACCTGTATGTTTTAATGTCCTTCTGTTTTTAATGACTGCAGGGTTAATATATGGATGTGTGAATTTAAAATTATGGTTATTGTTCTCTACTAAACTAAATGAATTTCACAGAATCTGTGTAATGGACCACTCCCTCCATACTTAGGTTAATGCTTTTTGTTGTTCTATCTAGTCACTGACTTGATAAAATAATAAGATAAAACATCAATTTAGAATAAGGCTTAATAATTGTTGCTTAAAGTTATTAACAGAATAGACAGCTGATTTGTAGTTGAAGATGTCCATGTGATACAAATAACAAAAAATGTCAAATGTGACATCGAGGATTGGTTTTGTTTTTTCCTAAAACTGACTGCTAAATTGCTCATTTATGATCTATGTACGACTTGGGTTTTATAAATATTATTTTTCTCCACACTATCAGTTTTGCATGATTTAAGATAACCTTTAGAACATGGCACGTGAAAATACGGTATGGACAAGGAGGCTGATTCACAGCTGCACTTACACCTTTTATTTAGGTGCAAGTGTAGACCTGAGCAAATTTTAATTGTGAAAACAGAATTATATTTAAGAGGTGAAATTTCTTAGCTCAACTTTATTTTATAGACTAGACCTAAAGCTATGCAGTATTTGAGTTAATTGTGAAAAAGTAATGTATTTTCCCTGCATGTAAAAGATTTAAGATTAATTCGCATTCCCTACTTTGCAAAATGGTTCAGCTGAGCTGTACACTTGCACCTGTTTTGCCCTTACAACTAAACTCTGAATCAGCCCCCAGATCTGTACTTGCTGTAACTGGCCATTCTCCTACAGCCAGATTGGAAAATGTCTACATGCGCACATATCTAAACTATCCAATTGGAACACAATTCACCGGATCCAGACTTCCAAAATGTCAGTCAAGCGATGGTAGTGATTAGTCAGGCACTCACACAGATGCATGAGAAAAACGCAGCACACAGATTTTAGGATCCAGTGCTTAGTGTCTAAAGGCCATTTTCTTCTATTATAGGGGATAGTAATATTTAATGTATAACACAATGCAAACAGATGAGCGGTGGGGAAGGATTTAATAGCTGTAAATAGTTATTACACTGGAACCTTTTTTTTAAAAGTTTTTCTGTCCTATGTGTTTGTACAGTTATGATAGGCATTAGGGTTATTGTGCTGTCTATAGATTTAGCCTGTTTACAATTTTTGGAGATCTTAATAATTAAGGTAAATGTGTTCCCAGTCATTTTGTTATTATAAAGTGTTATATATATTATAATCTAAAGTGATGTTTTGTTGAGTCAAACATGTATTTACAGATTAATACACTGTCATCATATATACTACAGTACACAAACTTATTTCCCTTCATTATTTTTTTTAATGTCAGTACCTTCTGTTCTATTTCCAGATTTCCCATTTCAGCCATTTAGCTTCTTCACCTTGGCATGAAGCACAGTTTATCGTTTTCCATATCACACACCTAAACCATGCATGGTTACATATATTATAGTAAAGTAATATGTCTTTGTTATATTGATAGTATAACTGTAAACTGAGGAAAGACAAGTACATTTATTAGTCTGTTTCCCTATGAATCGTGCAGAAACACATAACAAATCTCAATTATTTTCACACACAATGGACCTGATTCACACTTAAGAAGGTCTGGCTTCTTAAGTGCGGAATCTCCTGAAATGCATAGTAACTCGTTACAATCTACGTATCAGTTAGGTACGTAGATTGACTCCGTAGTTTAGGAAGAAGGAGGCGTGATAAGTAAAGTAAATAGACCCCTAAGTTAGAAGTAGGAGGGTGGAGGGATTAATTCAGATTCGAAATCCCCTCTTCCTTCCAGTGACTAATTGGTTTTTTATCATCGCAGCGAGCCTGGCAGCTTCCTGCACAGGGAACGAGGAAGGTAAGTAAATAGACCCCTAAGTTAGAAGTAGGAGGGTGGAGGGATTAATTCAGATTCGAAATCCCCTCGTCCTTCCAGTGACTGCTTAAATTGGTTTTGGTATATAACCTAACCATGCCAAGTCCTATGTCATGCAACACATGTGTACACATGTACATACATGCGGCGGGGTGTTTAATTTTGCATGAGAAAGGGGAGTGAACCCATCCGTCACTCTTCTTTCTCGTGAGTAAATAGTGTGATATACGCTGCCATAATGCAGCGTATATCACATCAGCGATCCCTCCGCTCGTAAGTGGGATACCCATCCCGCACTGTAAAATGTAAACGCTTCCCTTCCCCCGCCCACCTTTGTGAGCAGAGGAGAAGCACAGCCGCTTTTTTCTTAAAAGCCATCATACAGAAATGAGTTCTATACGATGGAAGTTACGTTATTAAAACTAACGTGATATCTGGAGGGCGCATGCACCTTCCAGTCCAAAGTACAAAATTTAAACATAGTCGCACCAATCATTAGTAAATGTGATAAGAGATATTATTAATTCAAAAGCCTACCTTCCAGTCCATAGAGGCTACTCACGCACTTTGCATGTGTAAGTGGGCTAATGTTATCAAGTGACGATCCGGTTCTATGAGAGAATTAAAACTAGAATCCCATAGTTTAGTAACAGAGACATTTCTTCAATGAAAAATCCAGACTATTTGTGGTAACCTAACTTTAAAATTTCCCATTTTTTTCATCAAAATTATTATTTCATATATTAGTTGGCATTAGTTTGAACAGATGGAATCATATTGTTTTGGAATGCTAGCGTTCTCAGTATTCTGTAACAATATTAATGCTATAGGTGAAATCTAAATCCCAGATGTTTGCGCAAATCCGCAAGGAAAGTTTTCCAAGTTGAAATGCATAAGAGTAATTAAAAACCAGCAATTTGTACCTATACAGAGCCAAATTTATTGGCACTAACAGAAAAAGTACCATTCCTGCCAACTCTATCCTGAATCATTTGCACAGGTACTTTCTGTTCCCCGTAGCATGGAATGTTAACCCTGTATAAAAATAAAGCATATTATTCTTTGAATTCACTATGAAAATGCATGATGAGGATTAAAGCAATCTACAGCTCACCAGACAAAAAGAGGTGTATCTTGGCCTAGAGCCATTTGTAGTCCAAGGAAGCTAGTGTGCTTCAACAGTTGGTGTGTTTCAGAAGATAAAGGTAATGCAAAAAGACCATCTATTATAACTTTACCTTAAAACTAGTTTAATATTTGTTTTATTTCATTCCTTTTTACAGAGTTCTGCTGAGCATATGCCAAGACTTGATAACCATGAAAGCATTTATATTGTAGGCGATAAATGATTTTTCTTTTAGGAACATTTAACAAAGAAAAAAAAAAATAACTAAACCATTAACTTCATATGCAAAAATGACATTTTCTGTCTGAAAATATAAAAAAAAGGCCGTTCAGGTAGTAAAAGTTGGCAGAAAAGGTAGCGTTTGAGGACATGTTGGATAAGAGTTCTTTGGGCATTGTTGGGCATAAGAACATTCTTGTTTGTAACTCTTAAAATCAGAAAATTATAAAAAAAAATTGTCGCAATAGTCAAAACTGATTGCAGTACAAGAAATGAGAACTAATTTAATTATGAGACTTAAACAGTTTAATGATGCAAAAAAAAAGTGTTATATAATAAAATGGCTTTAGCTGCTCATCAGAAATTCCTCGTACAATTTTCAAATAGATAGATTTATAGTTGACTATATTGTTTAATAAGGGCATAAAACATTGTTTACCTGTTGTCCTGGTGCAGTCACATATAGTACCTGTCACCATAGTGACACTTTCTGAGGGAACACGACTAGGGAGAAACGCGTGAAAGTGTTTATTCTGATGCGTGGTGACTACTGGACCTCTGTACTACGGCAATATTGGATCGTGTCAGATACCAACAAAGGAAATTTATAACCGCATGTTCAAATGGTGGGGAAAGAATATATCTAGTATCCATTCTGCATGAAGCTTCGCTATCTAGAGCGGGACAGCCGACACCGGAGTGGAACCGAAAGGAGGAATCTCCACCCCTGTGGCGCGGCCCTAGGGCCCATCAGTGAATAGGAACAGATACATCAGTGGGTCTGTTGTACCCGGACGGTGGCAGCTGAAGAGCATAGCGGGAGAAACGGTCCTTGGAGCCGACTGCAGCATACTCACAGCAAAAGAACCACCCGTCATCATTGTTCCTAGCAGGCTAATTACTTTATCATCTAAGACTATATCAGGAAAGCCTTGTGATTAAACATACACCACTTGAATTGCCATAACGAACACCTTTCCTACCTTGCATACAGGTCTGATATTGATATAATATATGGGAATTGTTCCATTCTACCAATACTAATATATGCCGTTCCAATACCTAGAATCATTTGAATCAAGACATTTGTGACTGTGATTTGTTCTACAGAGAGTCAGAGATATAATGAGCAATATTTGAATATTGGGGCCCCAATTAATGCTCGCACACCGGTGGATTAGATTTTATTTTGTTGTTTTATGTATTTATATGTGCATGAATTGTACTGGTATCTATCTGTTTATTTTAGTTTGGTTTTAATAAATTGAGTTATTTATTCATAGTGCATCTTTTTCTGTGTATTTTTGTGTTTTTAGGAGTTGGTCACTCCTTAACTCAATTTATTAATGTTCCCACCCCTTATCGTTATAGGAATCACTGACTATTTATTAATGCTGTTATCTCTTCTCTGTCACTGAATTTTTTACTATAGGACTATAGTTTTATATAAAACACCAGAATAGGGAGGTGATTTTGAAAGTCAAATATATTATAATAACTGAATTCTGAAGTCCTTTGATCTCTTTGTCCTAAAACGTTCGCAAATCAGTGTCCAAAATCAGACTGAAAAAGTCTCTTATACAATCCACATGAATGATATCAATTAACATTTTCTAGTCTATTGGTATGTTTATAAAAGTCTTTTTTCCCTTCTTTTAAAGTCATTTTCTCCCAATCTAGATAAATGAGAAAAAAAACAATGAATACATTTTATTGGAGGATGTTCAGCTGAATGGCAACTCTAGTTCTTGTATTGCCAGCAGTCTGCATTCAGACACTCTATGATGGTCTTAAGGAGAAAAAGACCAGCAAACCACATTCACACCAACACACATACATCCTTTGGTACTCTTGGAATGGAAAAAAACTCAACTCCACTTAATTCCATTCACATTATGAAGGCACGAAAGTGTTCTAATTCTGACCATTTTGTTTTTCTGCCAATATCCTGCAAAGCTATAATAAAAACTGATTAGAACATTCAAAAAACTCTGAATTAAATGATAGATAATTGTGTGAGGCAGTTGGACAAATTAAGACGCAACATGCAAAACCCTCTTGCTTTTGACGGTAGAGCGGGGCAGAGTTTATGTTACTCAAGCTACTCAATATGAATACCATATTGCAGATCATGCAGATAAATATTCACTACCCATTGTGGTAAGCACTGTAAACAGACTCTGCTCACAGAGTTGTTGGACCACTTTCTTGTTGTTTATTGCCAGGAGGCATATAGCATATGAAGAAGTCCAGCATAGGAATACAAATAACCAAACAACGCCAGGATCTGATAGCTTGTTATAACACATACAGCTCCCAATAATAACCATATATAATCACCAAATACAAATAAAAGGAACCTCTGCTCTAGATCAAGCAGTTACCACACTTTTAGACTGCCTATCCATTCTAAATAAACAACCAGAACCGTGATAATATTATGTGAAGTGCTATGTGACGCTAAACAATAAATAATGAATACAATACAATAAATCTAAATTAGCATATGGGGCTCCAATTCCACTCTAAAAATTGCAAAAAAACAAGTGTACTGAACCGTCCACTAGTCTGGCATCGGTAGCAGCACCACCCATAGCATGCACTAGCTATTTAAGCTCTCCTCCCCAGCACTAACTCTGCTAATTAGACCCAAGTCTTCCATCTGTATGACAGAGTGTTAGAAAGCTCAACCCTGAGTGTTAAGCTGAGTGTTAAAAAGCAATATTACAAGTTTCTCTATGACTCCCCTGTAGCAAAGTACCCTCATTGCTACATCATATATATATTTTTATATATTTTTCCAAAGATTTTGTAATTCATTTTCTACACATGCCATTCAGCTTTCTTGATATATTAATTATACGCTTTGCCTTTTAGTATCGCACCTGGTTAAAATACAATTATGGCTGCTTCTTCCTTACAGCCTTTCCCTGTCACCCTACATATCACAAGGCAGTGGTTTACGTTCTACCTGTGGTACAAGTAAGAACCCCTGCTCTAAACGGGTGTGGGTCTCCGTTGCAAACGGCCCTATTTCGTTAGGGACTTTCAAAGAGTGGCCGATCCCTGGAGCACCGAACATGGTGCTCTGAAAGGAAAGTAATGATTTTATTCCCAACTCTCTCCCTAATCCTTACCTTGTCCTTCCCCCTCTATTACCCTAACCCTAACCTTCCCTTCCCCACAGCCTAACCCTAAGCCCACCTTCCCAGCAGCCTGACCCTAACCCCCCCCTTCCCCTTCCCCTGAGCCTAACCCTAACCCTTCACTTAAGTTTAAAAGTCACCGGAGAGGTTACTCCCCTCTCCAGTGGTCCAGTGGGCAGTGCTTCTGAAAAGGAAAGAAAAATCTAAAATGGCTGCCATTCGAAATAGAGACAGCCAAAAAGGAACTTTCGTCTCTCTCTACTTCGCAATGACAGCCATTGGTGCAGGGAATCCCACCGCTCTACACTATGTCTGGTACCCTTTCTTAGTATTGATTGCCATTGACATCTAATAGACTCATCACAAACCCTACATTGCAAATAACTAGATTTGTTATAGAATGGGAAATTTGGGCTATGAATTGTTTATAGCAAAATTGAGGTGTTTCACTATCATTAAAACATCTATAGTAGTATCAAATCTAATGAATGCAATATTTAGTAAGGACCAGATCCACAGG
>WWET01000144.1:277211-292335 GCA_011038615.1 Limnodynastes dumerilii | reverse complement strand
TGGAGGGGTGGGTTCCTGGGCTACCAGAAGCCCCCCTTGGGTGCGTCCCTGGATTAAACACTGGAACCAGGCCAAAGTCTCTAGCACTAACAAACAAAATAAAAGCTGGAATGGGTGACAATAGGGAAAGCAACCGTTATCCACATAGTTTTCAGGTCCTATAAAAAGTCTGTGAATAGATACCGTTATCCTTTGTAGTGAACATACAGTAGCTATCCTGTAACACATCAGTCAAATTGGGATAGATCCAGACATAAGTTGTTTTTACGTTCGTTGGCGTAGCGTATTTACACTATGCACTCCCATAGGCACTCCCCTTGCTTGTACGTACTTTACTCGATTTACGTTTTCCAAACCCCACCATAACTTTTCAAAGAGTAAATACTGACGTACGTAATGCATTGACGTACGTAATGGCCAAACCCGGCCCATACAGTGCGATTTAAATGCCTCACTCCACATACAAAGCGTATTTCCAGGTGTCAAATGGAAGACACGCCCTTTCGTTCCTATTTACACTGAAGTTACGTATGATCTGAGTTACGTTGTGTAACATCTGTCATGCGCAGTACATACAAATTGCCGATTTTACGTCAGCGGCTAGTGTGAAAACGTACGTGGCCCATTGTACTTAGCCATGTATCAGATCTCCTTTTACTGAGCACCTGTAGCTAAATTTACTAAGCTGCAGGAAAGGAAAAGTGAAGATGTTGCCCATAGCAACCAATCAGATTCTAGCTCTCACTTTCCTTTTACATACTTAAGAACATCAGCTAGAGTCTGATTAGTCGCTATGTGCAACATCTCCACTTTTCCAAACGCGTAGCTTAGTGAATATATGGGCCAGAGCTACAACCGCTTGCGTATTTAAGCTCGCCGAAAAGTCATAAAAACGCTGTTTTGCGTGTTCTGCACATGCGCACGGCAGATGTTACGACCCGTAACTCTAAACGTACTTACGAGCATCCGATCACCTGCGTAATTACGGGCGACAGGGTGTGCCAGACATACGATTGCCCTAATTACGCTTCGGAGGCGGGGTGAGGTATTTAAATCGTACAGTGTGGGCATGTTTAGGCGCGTAGGTATTACGATGGACAGCAGTTACGCTTGGAAAAGTTAAGGTAGGGTTTGGTAAGCGTAAAAAGGCCAAAATACATACGACCGAGGGGAGTGTCTAGGGGCGTGCATAGTATTTACGGACGCGTAAATACGCTACGCGTTGAAGCGTAAAAGGAAGTAGGTCTGGATCCGGCCCAATGGCTCTAAGATTCCCAATGTTGAGTCACACATCATATGTTTTCAAACCGAGCGGAAACTCACCTGGAGACACTCCTTAAAGCCTCCAGTATAGATTCTGTAGATGAAAACCCCTTCTCAGCTGCTGATCCTATACAGGATCCCAAACCTTTGCAGCCATTATGTGTCTTATGCGTCAACAATAAATCTGGCCCCCGGAGTGTGGAATCATGCACGTGTCTATGCCTGCTACTAGGTGTTAGGGATTGCCTGGGTCTGTAGAAAATAGAAAATGTTTGGCTGCCATTCAGGGACTATTTATAACTGCATGCAACATGCTAATGTAAAAATGACCCATGGGAAGTACCAAGCAAAGAGAGCAGCAATAAAGTCTGAGAAGTGGGATAAAATAATGTAAGGAGAAAGTAGTAATCAGCTTATCAGTGCAAAAAGATCAACTGATTTACATCAGGAAAGAACCACATCAAACGGTAAGTGAAACGCTCGGCAGGTGCCGCATAAAAGATCTTATTTTTATAGTAACCTGCACCTGCTGCGAAAATGATATAACATAAGAAAGTAGAAGGGCCAGTAAATGCAATTATAGACATTTTAGAGCCGTTGCGAGGAATCAGAAAGTACATGAAAATAGTCATATAGTAGAGTTACTACTGTGCAGCCTTCCTTAATCACACGGAGCTCTAATTAATGCCACTGAAGCCAGACCAGAATCAAAATAGGCTTTAGAGTTTATCAAAGGCACATCGATGAATACAACTGCAGGTAGAAATGCAAAGCAGACAAATTATAGAAGCAAATGCAACATTCACAGTGTGTTTTCCCCTGTAATAACCAGACAAATTAAAAGATGGACTGGGCTATTTGCAAAGAAAATGAGCAATACAAAGGAATGGCATCAAAAAGCTGCAAAGGATTCTGCGAAAGGCTATTGAGAACAAAGGAATCTAAAGAAACAAACACACTTATCGGAAAGGGGATTTACACTTAAGGTAATAGGTGTCGACAAGGTCACATGACCAGCGAAGAAATTGGTTTTTCAATAAATAGTCATTGGAACAATGTGCTGCTTGTAAATAAATCAGTCGAGCTCGCTGGAGGCTATGGTTAAAAATGCAAAGTTGTTTAATTGTTGTTGTATCTGCTTTTCAGTGTAAAGGGAATTATTTGTCCTAAGTCAATTAAAGGGAACTGACTCAGTGCCGATTGAGCCCAAGCCTCAATCTACTTCCCTTACAAATGGTTGTTGCCATTGGCGTTTCTATAATGGGTGCAGGGTGTGCAATACATAAGGGCCCCTCAGAATAGGGGGCCCCGTGGCACACACTCTGCCCCAAAATCTATCTATATAAAGTAAATATGCATATTAGCCAGCCGAATCATGTGCTTTTTTTTATTTTTTATTAGTTTTTGTGACGATGGGCCTGATCCAGAGTTACGCCGATGCGCTGTGCTTACTAAAGCACAGCGTACCGGCGTTCACTTACCTTGGCGGTCCCCCTGTGCGGACGTATGGCCCCTTCCTTACGCCGGCTGAAGGTGGAGGGGACGTCCCCCAGCGTCCCTACGTTCAGGTTAGTGTAGGTGGGTGGGGGGCGCTGCTACAGATGCCCAATCCACGATCGGGTGTTGCCGTAGCAACGCCGGACAACATCTGCCCGGCGCATGCGCAGATCGGCTGCAAAGCCGATCTTACACTTACGCTCGCCGTCTGAGCGACGGCGAGCGTTATTCAGGATCAGGTCCGATGGACCGGATTCAGAGATGCGCGTGTCTAGAGTACACAAATATACACGCAACAAGGCAACTCCCATGACACTCCCCTAGCATGGACGGATTTTCAGTGACTTACGCTTCCAGCTCATTTAAATGCACCCCCCCTTCCGCCCAGCTTCACGTAACTTCACCACACCCCTCCGAATGTATGTCCCTAAGAGCGATTCAGAAGTCCGGGCTGGATTCACAACTCCGTCATTTTTTACATACGTGCCTAATTTTGCAATTCTAGCTACGACGCATGCATAGTAACTATTTTACGCTAGCTATCTACGTAGCGTTTCGTTACGTAGATTGCTTACATGCGGTCTTTAAAGACCGCATGTACGCAATCTATGCAATGAAATGCTACAAAGATAGCGTAAAATAGTTCTTGTGCATGCATAGTAGCTGGAATTGCAAAATTAGGCACGTATGTAAAAAATGACGGAGTTGTGAATCCAGCCCTCCGTGCCTAAAGACTTCAGTGCCTAAATCCTATGTAACTTGCTTGGAAAAAGTTACTACACATGCGCAGTTAATCCGCTCCTAAATATATGCACGGAATCCATGCAAAATAGTATCTGTGAATATGGTCCGATTTTCCCAAATGAATGTAAAGAAATCTGTAAGCTAACTGTGAAATGACAAATGGAACCATGGTATAGCCGATCATGCTATGTGATGCCACTGGTGATCTATATAATGCTCCAGTCATGAGGGGTGTGAGGCTCCGGTCTGAATGGCCGATTTTCGAATCGGCCATTCCTCCCCAGCCAGTTGCGAACTGGCTGGGATTTCAATTGCTTTGCAATCGATCCACAGAGTACCAAGCTTTCGGTGCTCCGAAAAGTGTAAAAAAAAGTAAACTACTTCCCCTAATTCTTACCCTAACCCTCCCATCTCACTATCCTAACTCTAACCCTCCTTCCTGGCAGCCTGACCCTAACTCTCCCTAACTTGCAGCCTGACCCTAACCCACCAACTCCCGCAGCCTGACCCTAACCCTCCCTCCCCTGCAGCCTGACCCTAACCCTCCCTCCACTACAGCCTGACCCTAACCCTGCAGAAAGACTTTACTCACCTGTCCCATCGATCCGGCGAGCAGCGGCGGAGGTGCGGCTGAGTGATCCTGTTGGTTCCGAAAGTGAATGGATGAGTATGCTGAACAGCATAATCACCCATTCATTAAAAAAAATGTCTAAAAGTGTAAGCTTCGGAAAAAGGGACATTCGAAAAGTTACGCTTTCTATCCGGATATTGCAACCGAGTCATGAGGGACTGGTCGTAACTGAGGTTATACCTCTGCCACTTTTTTGCAGCGTATAATAGGATTGATCACGTGGCTTGAGATATTCCAAAGGGTTTCTCTTATTTTAAGGGATCTTATTGCATGTAAGCTGGATTTTAATACTCAGTCTTTATTGCCCAGGTCGGTTGGTAGAATTGGTTATATTTCTTGAAAAGGACATAAACTAAGTTACAGATAAAAGCAGAAATAGATGTAGATAGCCTCAATCCCGTTTAGGCTGCAATGGAACTCTCTGGAGGGGACAGTTCCCATATTGTTTGAATACCCCGCTTTGTTTGCTCAATGTAGTCATGCACTTTAAATGCATGGACAATACTGCATGCTTTAGATAAGACAGGTTTAATTCCCCAAGTGCATGGATGATTGTGAGTAATCGGATACTATGATAAAAGCTAAATTTATGACTGAGTGATTTTATAAAGATAAATCATCTGTCAAATATTCTTTTGTACATACGAGAAAAGATTAAAGTATTGATTTTATGTTCATGAAAGAACAGCACTGCTTATAGAAAAGAGTATCCACAGATAATTTATAACAATGATATTATATAGAGTCAGTGTATAATTAAAGATTTTCAGTGTAGTGTAAAATTCTCAATCTTTTTTCAGAAGTTACTTTGGATTTTGGTATTAAATGAATGCAAATTCCCTGAATCACATTATATCTTTGTATGTGCAAAAACATGTTCCACTGGCTAACCTTGCAGTAGAAAAGTGCTTTTCCTAAAGGGTTGCAAATGACATTCCAATAAAACAACATTTCTTGCAGCGAAGATTGTGTTTCCTTCCTTTCTGGAATGAAGTCAATTTGTGTAATTGCTTATCTTCTCTCCACCCATGAGGTACTTTTGTAGAGTAACAAGGTGTTGTAAACCTACTGGGTTTACATGACTGGGCAGATACTGGGGTAGATCCAGAACTACGTTTGCCGTACGTTTATTCGCGTAGCGTATTTTCGTGTGCGTACCTTCTATACACTCCCCTAGGCACACCCCTTGAACGTACGTATTTTGTAAAGATACGCTTTCCAAACCCTACCTTAACTTTTGCCGTAAGCGTAAGCGCAGTCATACGCACACGTATGGGCTATACAAATTTACGCAGCTAAACACGTCCATACTGTACACTTTAAATACAAACCCCCCGCTTACATAGCGTATTTCAGACGTATTTTGGACACACGTAAAATTGGCACGCCCACACGTAAGTATTTACGTGACACATACGTCAATGACCCATACGTTCACAATTACGCTACGTTACGGAGCATATTTTCTATGGTGCGATGCGCAGTACTTACCAAAGTGCGAATTTACGTGTCCGCCACGCGTAAATTCGCTCCGAAGCGTTGGATCAGGCCCACTGTATGTAACATGACAACCCAGTCATATTACATGACTAACACAAACTTGGACAAATATTTCTTTCCATACTAAAATTCTGCTCAGTTCTGCTACTAACATTACTGTGTGACTGGATCATACAGAGCACTGAGCACTGTTACCATACAACTAGGGTTACCACCCATCTGGGATTACTCTGGATAGTCCGGTAATCGAGACCAGCGTCCAGAGTATGGAGGGGTTCCATTCCTGGACTATACAATGTCTGGGTATAATACTATTTCTACAGTAAAAAAAAAATGTATGCACCGCTGAAATTAAAATTTACTGTAGAAACAGTGGAGCATATTCACACTTAAGAAGCTCCGGCTTCTTAGGTGCGTAATTTTACTAATGTAACTAGTGTGTATGTGCAGTAGTACATTTACGCAATCTACGTACCAGTTAGGTATGTAGATTGCCTCCGTGTGGTCTTCAAAGTTTAGGGAGAAAGAGGCGTGCTTATGCCACCTTGGGGAGTGTTCAGTTAGAAGTGGGAGGGGGGAGGGATTTAAATTAACCAGGGAGGGCGTGGGGGAGGTGGGGAGAAGCATTCTCTGTGTGTAGTTTCCTTCTTAAGTGACAGAACTGCTGCGTCCAGGACTGTGTATGTGTTACTATTTCAACGCAGCTACTTGATTAGCGTGACACTGACATGGTCACGTCAGAGTTATTCTGAAAACAGAGGTGCCACAGAGGACGGTGAAGAAGAGGAGAGAGGAAGACATCCAAGCAGGTAAGACTACTATAAAAGCTTATAGGGGGAAAGTGCACTGATAGAAACATATAAATGCCTTTAGAGGTTGGGAATATGAAGAGCTATGGTTAAGCAGAGAAAAGGGTTAAAGTGGTGAAGAGAAAGTAGAAAGTAGTATGTGAGGGGGAGGGGGTAATGTGTGGTTGTAGTATGTGTGGGGGAAGGGGGTGATGTGTGGTTGTAGTATGTGAGGGGGGAGAGGGTAATGTGTGGTTGTAGTATGTAGTAAGGGGAGGAAGGGGTAGTGTGGCTATAGTATGGGCAGAGGGAAGGAAGGAGGTGATGTGTGGTTTTAGTATGTAAGGGGAAGAGGGGGTAATGTGTGGTTGTAGGATGTAAGGTAGAGAGAGAGTAATGTGTGGTTGTAGTATGTAGTAAGGTTAGGAGGGGGGTTGTGTGGCTATAGTATGTGAGCAGAAGGAGGTTATGTGTGGTTGTAGTATGTGAGGGGAAGCGAGGGTAATGTGTGGTTGTAGCATGTGAGGGGGAGAGAGGGTAATGTGTGGTTGTAGTATGTGGGGGGAATATATGTACTGCATAAGGATATGTAGGACTGTATATATGTTATAGTAAAGTTTAAAAAAAATTGCAAACAGCAAGGGGGGGGGTGNNNTAATAACAGGCAGTGGGGCGGGGGGGTCGGGGGTTGTGCCTGTGTTTCGTGCTCAAAAGGTGGTAAACTTATATACAACCCAGCTGGTTTATTGTGTGATATATAACATTTGCTCTTATGTATTAATCTCCAATGTCCTATAGCGTGTAAGATTGGGAGCAGCACCCGCTTACCCACCCAGTCTGTCTGTTACCATCCAGTCTTGTTATAAGGTTTGTTAATATTGTAAAGCGCTATATAATCTGAAAGCGCTATATAAAAACCTGTTAAATAAAACAGTAAATAATAAATATTTATCTGTCTCTCTATTTGTGTATACCTCGCATTGTTTAACGATATACAGTCCCGACTAATGGATCCTGAAAATTAGCTTCTTTTTACTCAACCATTAAATAGGAGCTTGTACATATAATGTATTATGAGAATGGACGTGAGTATACATTTGCCTTCTCAAAAGATAGTGTGGGTGAACAGTGATCCATTTTCTGACTGTTCTAAAGAGAAAAATGGAGATTGAAATAATGTTGCAGCAAAAAAATGTACTGCTGTGAACCACAAGTTTATACTTGACAATAATTCTTGACTTTGGATATAACTCACATCAAGGCCATAAGGTCAACTTGGCGTATGATACAGGAATTCAAAATCATTCTATTGTTAAAAAAAAGGCATATGCTTTTATTTTATAGAGTTTTGAACTCTAAGACTACAAGTGCGTAATTATCTCAAATCTATCTCATTGTGTTCCGTTCTTTCACCGTGGACAGCAGTTCCCTAAATAAAATCTATATATCAGCACTCCAGATTTTATGTGTTTCAAAAGATGTAGCACTTGAGAGGAAAGAAGAGAAAAAAAAACGAAGAATTGTAGTGTTCTGTACTAAAGCTTGTTACATATAGAATAGTATTTAAATAAGAAATATACTTTTACTTTTATTCCAAAGTCTGGTAGGAACTTTAGGCTTTCATCCTTTCACTGAATATACTTCTTTTTTTTTTAAGTGCTTCCTGTATCCCTTGTGAAGCTTGCCAATGCAATTTCTTTACATAAGCAACCTTAGAAGTCGGAAAGCCTATTATCAACTCAAAAGATTACTCTGTCCTCCAAACATCCTTTTCCCATTATTTTAAGTTTTTCACAGTTGGATAGTGGAAGTTATTTTCTAGTTTATAATTTTTTTTTCTTCCAAGAAATTAGTTTCTCATAGTTCATCTTCCTGAATTGTGCAGGTCAATAAAAGAAAGAAAGAAAAAAAAATGATATGCTTGAATACATTTTATAACGTAATATACCAGTACACAGCCCCAGCTAAAAGCATGTGTTTTGTAATATTTATAAAGTTTTCTTTGTCCTTAAATATAACAGCTTTCACCAATTCTATTTTTTCTAAGCTTTTTTATTTTTATGATCTGTATAGATAAATAGTGCTGCACTAACATGCTCTATGGGTGGGACAAGACACGCCTCCTTTATCTGACATGCCCCCGAGTATACTGTTTTATTTATAAATGAGATATTGGAGGGTTTGAAAATTCAGATATAAGGCTGTATGCAAAGCATATGCATCCAGAGTTTTCCGATAGTTGTTACTGTGCATGAGTAGTCATTTTACCACACCTACCCCACTTTCTTTTAAAATTCCCAAAAGATGCCCAGGCCAGCTTCTTTCTTCCTAGTAAACTACGTGCAATCTTTAAAAACCGCACATGGTCAATCTATATACCAAAGTGGTACGTAGATTGCGTAATTAACCTACTATGCACATGTAGTAGGCTAATTCTTAATTCTCCACACTTAAGAAGCCAGAGCTTCTTTCGTCTGAAAACAACCCAATGTCTCTGTTCAGAGTACAAATACATGTAATCACTAATTAATTTAAAAATATTTGTTTTGTTAAAACAAACAATAATATGCAAATATTACCAATTCATCTCCTCTTTTCCAAATAATTCCTTATACATTTCCCTATTTCTAAAAAATCGTTTCTACAAAACCAGCCATTTTAAAATTCAGCACCATTGTTTTTGTGTGGCACGTGTCTCTCTTTGTCTTTATGCTACATCATACCTCTTGATGGTCACTGGATCCCAGGTTCTTACTCACTTATTATTATTATTATTATTATCATTAATGTAAAGGGTGCCACAAGTTGTCCACAGGGCCGTACAAAATACAACAACAAAATACAATACAGACATACAGGGCAGAGATGGACAACATAGTACATAATAATATACAGTACAGACATACAGGGCAGGGATGGACAGCATAGTACATAATAATATACAGTACAGACATATAGGGCAGGGATGGCCAGCATATTACATAATAATATACAGTAAAGACATATAAAGCAGAGATGGACAGAATAGTATATAATAATATACAGTAAAGACATACAAAGCAGAGATGGACAGCATAGTACATAATAATATACAGCACAGACATACAGGACAGGGATGGACAGACAGCATAGTACATAGTGGATCTTGCCAAAGACGTACCCCAGCTTACATCAGGTAGATTAAAATCTCCATGATTATTACCTCCCCTTTTAATACCATTTTAGCATTCTCTTGCAATACGACATTGTCAATTTCTTCATCTTGTCCTGTTGTCTATGGAGCTGATCCTAATCCCTGTGATGACGAGAATAGGCCCTAAAAGTGCATCTATTTCCATCTATTACAATAGCTGAAGATCACAGATATTATCTTGCATCTCTATGGGGTGCGAAATCCATGATATAGATTCGCATGAAGTGCCATGCTGCAGTCACATCCCACAGCATAGAATCTCCCTCTTTATATACCACTTCAGTATAAAGAATAACCTCCTGACTTTCAATACTTACCTGAAATGACTTGTCTCCAATACTCCCTATCAAGGTCAAATGTATTCCATCACTCACATTTTAACTGTGGGTCCCCGTTTAAAATCTCCCACCTTTCAGGCTAAGCCTAAATCCCCCCCGCTGCCTTACCGTAACACCCCCCCTCCATGCAGCCTAACGCTAAGGCCCCAGCGGCGGCGCTTCAGAAATTGAATAGTTGAGTACGCCGATTGCACACTCACCCATTCATAAAAAAAAAATCTGAAACTGAGACACCCGAAAAGCAACTTTTGGCTGTCTCTACTTCAGCTGACAGTATTCGCAACGCATATTAACACCCCTCCTTCATTCCCATCATGCTTTGCCAGGTATCAGTCATTACTATGGCATAGGAGCATTATAAGTTTTAGCTTCATTACAACAGGAATGACAAAGATATTTTGCATATTTACTACGGATTACAATCAACTGTATCTCAATGTGGTATACTATATATTTATTTTAAAGATGTTCTTTATGTTTCTGTTACAAATGCTAAAAAAAAAAAAAAACAAAAAAAAAAAAAAAAAAAAAAACAAAAAAAAAAAAGAAAGCCCCGTGATGTGAGAACAAATAGCTTCTTGCCCTAAGTATTCTTAAATATTCATTTATTGCATTACAAAACTAACAGCAGTAAAGGTTGTATCAGCCTTTCCAGAGTCAAGACCTGTACAGTGTAATTGAAGTTCCTCCATGCATACAATTGCTATTGCAAGCTATTTTGATTGTCGTTCTAAAATAACAAGTCTCTTGATTAGGTAAATCAGTCATCTGAACATACCCCATGTCTGAGTGCTATTTTGTCATAAAATAGGCCTTGCAAAGAAGTCCTTTCATACTGTGTGAGTGTAATAGCATGAAATGCAAAACTGTATGGACAACAAATAATATAATATGGGTCATATCCCAACAAATTTTCCAAAGTAGTCCAGTAACCCGCAGAAAAAAATAAACATAATTAGCTTTGATTGGTTTTGTGTAAGATAAAGATTACAGAGTGGCTACGATATAATTTTACTTTGTTTGTAATATTGTTTCATTGTAGAGCATATTAGCCAATCAGTGTTATTCATTGTAGTTTTTCAGATAGCAAAGATAGTTAAAATTTAAGAGGGAAATTTTGGGAAATGGAATGGTAATAAAAATTCACTAAAATGTTGACTATATCATTGCTGAAATATATTGAACACAGATAAATGTTCTTTACCATGTATAAGTTTAGAATGGTAACCCTTAAAAAAGTATAGTTAAAAAATAATTGATTATTTACCTTGTCTCCACTGCTGCTCTTTGTTCTCTTCTCCCCTCTGTGTCCTAGCTCCTGCTTCTGTCTCTTTTGTACCCTCTATGGATCGTATTCACACTTCAGTAAGTGTAGAATATACGTGCATATTTTTACGATCAGTTAAACCGCGCATGCCCAGAACCCAAATATACGCATGGAAAAAGGCAGACTGATTCACATACACAGACGTCAGACTTAGGACTGATGAAAACAGTCTGAAAGACCGCATTTACGCAATCTACGTAAGAAAAAGATACATAGATATGTAAAAAATTACTACGCATGCGCAGTAGTAGAAATCGCTAAACACTGGACGTGTATGTTATACGCCCGGTACTCTGAATACGGGCCTTACATCCTTACATAGCACCCCCGACACAGGGGTTGTGGTTAACCAGGTTTTTTATTTTCTCTGAAACGGTTTTTTGTGTTTGTATATTTAGGAAAGTTCACAATTTTACTGTTAACTGTGAATACGGTCCTATGTCCCTGCTCTTGTCTCCCTCCTCCCCTCCTTGTCTCCACTGCTTCTCCCAGTTCTCATATCCCCTTTGTATCCCTGCTCCTGCTCCTGGCTCTCTCCTCCCCTCTACGTTCATGCTCATGCTCCCGCCTATCTCCTCCCTTCCTCCACTGCTGCTCCTGGCTTTCTTCTCCCCTCTGCGTCCTTGCTCCTGCTTCAGCCTCTCTTGTCTCCTCTATGTCCCTGCTCCCACCTCTCTCTTCCCCTCCTTGTCTCCACTACTGCTCATGGCTCTCTTCTCCCCTCTGTGAGCCCGCTCTTACTCTTTTCTCTCTCATCCCCTCTGTGAGCCCACTCCTGCTCCTGGCTCTCTCCTTCTTTCTGTGTCCGCACTGCTTCTTCTGGCTCCCTCCTTTGTGTGTTCACTTTTGCTCCCAGCTCTCTGCTCCCTTCTGTGTCTCTGATGCTTTTCCCACCTATCACCCCCCTCTTTCCTTACTTTTTGTTTGGCAAGTTTCATGTTAACAACCCTGTAAAATAGGAGATTTCCATTCAGTTAACCCTGACATCACTTTAGTAGAACTGTCTGCATTATGACCATTGCTTTAACATACCACACCCCTTAAACTGTTGCTGCGAAGATTTGCAAAAGTATAAGTATAAAATTATACTATGTACAAAGAATAAAAATAGACCCACAATATCAATACATAAAATATACCATTAACCCAAACAAAAAAAACAAAAATGTTTTGTTTAATTAGGTCACAGTCCAAAAAGAATTTCATATTAGGAAAGAAGTAGTCACTCGGATCCCCTGATTTCAGGTCATTTTTGCCTAAAATTTTATCATTAAATCTAATGACATCACAAATACCAAATGGGCTTCTTTTTTGGAATATTACGGAGTTAGAATGCTTCATCTCGTGTGCGTAATTAGAGTTTGGAGCATATTCCAACAATATACACTTTATAACATTTCCGTAGGGTTGCCGACTCTCCAGAATGTCCGGTAGACTCCCGAAATTCGGGCAGTTCTCCCAATATCCCAAGAGAGTCTGTATATCTCCCGCAAGGGACTTGAGGCTTACGGTTTCATGGAAACCACGGCCTTAAGTCCTGCTCCCCTGCCCAGCAATACTAGTATACTAGTGTTGCTAGGGACAGAGAGAGACTTGATGACGCAATTTGTGCCATCAAGCCCCGTCGTGAGCTATATTAAACCTAAAAATGGGTAAGTATTAGTCAAGGGGGTGGGACTTAATGACTATTTGCATAAATTGCATCATTAAATCCCATCCCCTGTGTGCATCAATGGCTTCCCTCCGGGATCTCCCAGAGGGAAGCTGTTAAAGTTGTCAACCCTGCATTTCCCTAGTAAGTCTTTCCCCAGTGCTCCTCAGAACAATTGTTATTTTGTACACATAAATTATGGTGTCAAGGTAGAAATATTTTCTATCCCTATCTGTAAATGTTCTGTACTTACTAGTAATTTAATTGTTCCATTAAGTTTGCTGGAAAACATACTTGCTATGCGAGGATATTATTTGCCCATACAGAATGTCAAGTAAGATAATGTGCTGTGTTTAAAGTCTGTTTCTACTGTATCTGGAAGATCTGCATTTACCTCCCAAGAAATATAGAGAGAGGTGAGGTCACTTAATTATATCCTAATGTATAGAGCTAGAAGGCACAGAGATGCAAGGGAGAATAAATTACATTTACAGTCCGTGTCTCTGCATAGCGGGTCAATATAAGACCTTAGCTGTCTGCAAGAAGTATTACTTCATTTAACTTATGATGTTTACATAGTACAGTGTATTTTGTTTTGCCATGGATTTAACCTGGTTTTATATTTTAGATAAATTTGATCTAAAGTATAAGCTGGTTATTTATTAAAACGTTTACAGACAGATACACAAATTTGTCTAATGTCAATGTGAAAATGTTATTGGATATAGCCAGACAGCAGATCTTTAAGGGATATTGAACTTTTAGATTTTTCACTACAACTAAGCCGTTCAGGACCAAGGGAAAATTCTTCAGTGGGACTTTTGTTTCTTTCTTTATAATTTCACTCTAGTATTATTATTATTATTATTATTATTATTATTATTATTATCGTTTATTGATAAGGCGCCACAAGGTGTCCGCAGCGACATACAAAATAAATCAAAATACAGGGCAGGGATGGACATAGTACATAATAAAATATAATATAAATATAAAATATCACAAAAATACAATAAAGTGAAGAAAGCACAAAGAGCAGCTAAGAATGCAAAAGTAAAGCCAATTTAGCAGGGATGTTGATGGCAGCAGATGAAATTTGCCTCCCCTGCAATTCGACATAGTTTTGCCCTGGTGTAAAGTTCCATCTATTGAAAACTCTGGATCTGGTGTAGTATATTTTATTTTAAATAACAAATGATCAGATCCAAGTCTAATAATGTCAGGGGACTTACACAAGTAATTTGCATAAGTTCCCTGACTATTAATATTGGGACATGCACACACCAGATGTTACTCAAGCATACCTTTTGACGCATGGAGCTCAGTTCCGTACATCAGAAGGAACGATAAAGAGGCCGAGCCTTCAGATATAGAGGCGGGGAAGGCATGCAAATGAATGAACGAGGGCGGGGAAGCCCAGATACGCAATAATCTGCATCTGTACAGATGCAAAGAAAAGTTAAGGTAGGGTTTTGGTCATGTAAGTGTCCAGAGCTACTACCGATAGAGGGGAGTGACGAGGACGTGCTCTTCCCTCTACCTTGTGTCATTTCAGACTCCTGCACGTATGTAAAGCATGTGGGTGACTGGATTTGGCCCAATATTTAGTTTCTACAAGCATATCTGGAAGTCAGCACATAAGAGGTATGAGCGTTTCCATGTCACTCGCCTCTCATGTGCAGACACTGCTAAAGTTCCATGTCCATAAGGCTACCTCTAGTCTCTGTTGGGATTGGCATAAATACGGAATGCTGATCTGCACAGAAGTCATGAACCCAGCCCATACTGTATCATTTCAATGGTCCCCCTCCCACCTTGTGGACATGGTCCCGCAGAGGGGGCGGCCCATCCTGTCGGACCGGATCATACCAGACCCGAGAAAACACTTGTCTTCTGATTGAAACTCACAGAACTTTGAAAAAAAAAATCTGGACTCGACCATCCCCCAGTATCTATCTATCTATCTATCTATCTATCTATCTATCTATCTATCTATCTATCTATCTACATGACACCCATGCACAAGTAATGACAAACACTTTGAAAAAGCATGGGCATGTTTTTTTGTTTTTTTTATAATGTTGTTTTATTAATTAATTATTATAACAGAACAATTTACTATTTAAACAATGTAAGTACATTTTCAAATAGTTTGGTGTGCAGCCTCTTTATCCATGGGTAACAGTACATCT
>WWET01000144.1:224835-249979 GCA_011038615.1 Limnodynastes dumerilii | reverse complement strand
ACTCTTCTCTTTCTGTAAACCACTGAATGAGTGATGTCAGCTCCATTGTTTGATATCAGGAAGCTGCTAACTGCTAATTGGTAAATAAACAAAGGTTTAATGATTTCTAAAGCTCTATTCAACTTTCCCCGGCAGGTGTGCCTGCCATGCATGGCAGGCCCAACCGATTTCCCTGAATTTAGGAGATGTTTAACTGAGCACAATTGTGCGTGCATGACCCTATCTTTGTATCAGACAGAACAGCGATTTTCTTTATCAATGTTCTACATGTTTCATAGAATGGGAAAATATGCTTGTTGTGTGAACATTTCATTGCAGTGAATTAAATATGTGAGATTATAGTAATGGTATGGTATGTGAATTGTTGAATTGACAGTTATTATAAGTGCCTTTTTCCCAAATTTACGCTCCAGCTAACTTTAAGCGGCTTTGAAGCTATGCTTGCTGATCCTAACAACCAGCACACAACTGCTAGGAATAATTTCTTAGACACTAACAATACATGCCAACAACAAAATGTTTTCCGGTACTTAAAAACTCTTAAATTGCAAATGTAAATCTTTTACTGCAGTAAAAGTACTCAGTGTACTTTCCCTTTCCCCACTCTTTCAGTCCCTTAATTTTTATCCCAGGAAAATAAAGATCGATAAAAATTAGGCAACAGAAGATTTTTTTTTTCTCAGTCACAGTAAAAAAAAATTGCCATAAATGTATTTTTAAAAATTGGAGCATAGAAAAATAAAAGTATTTCCTAGTGATTCTCAAACTGGTGTAAATTAAAAATTAGGAGTGACTGCGAAAATATTTGAACTTGAGCAATTGAAATGTGAGGGGTGAGAAATAATTGAATTTTTTGGCATGCAGGGATAATAGTTTGTTTTTGCCTATCTATATATAAAAAGCTAAAGCTGCTCTTTACCATTATATACATGTGCAGTAGTAACCAGTCCTTTTGGCAGCAGCTGTCACATGGTTGTTGAGAATTAATGGAAATGGTGGAGCCTCAGAGAGCCGATGCAGCAGTGGAGGAGGAAGAAGACACCTCTGACTGTGTGGAGGAGCCATGGGACTGAACCTCAAAGCAAACAGTTAGTGTGACAGAGTGAGGTCAGTTGGAGGATGAAGAAAACAACAATGTTATTGAGGATGAATTAGACAATGGAGACGCTTTGTGTAACAGGGAGACTAGAGAGGTGGATGAAGAAGTAAAATTGGATGGGAGGTGCTGCAGGAGATAGAGAAGGACTGATCGAAGAGGAGAGAGAAATGAGATGAGGAACTGGGGCAACCAGTACAAGAAAGAAGAACTTAAAAACTACTGGTGAATAGAGGTGGAAAGGAGGAATGGATGTGATATAAAGTAAGGGGAAGGTAAATGAATGACAGTAGATATATTGTAGGGATAAGTGATATAAGGAGATCATGGGTCTATGACAGGAGATATATGGGGGAAAAAGTGATATGAGAAGAGGGGAAGGTGAGTGGATGACAGGAGTTGGATTAGCGGAATAAGTGATTTGGGGAGAAAGGGCTGGATCCAGACTTAAGAAGGAGCTTGAAATTAAGGATCTGATTCACACTTAAGAATCTTCTTAAAATAAGAACTTAAAGTCACACCTGGGCTAAACCATGTTGCAAGGTGAACCTCACCCCAGCGCCTGGCATTGTTCACATTTTTTGTCATTGTTCCATAGCCTTTTTAGGGGGTATTGAGACACCCCTGGTGAACGATTAAGGCTTTGCAGGGTCAGGAGCGCTTGTATCCTCATAATTCTTTCTATAAGTTTTTAATATTAGCATTTTTTTCTGAGAACACAGTGTAAATACTTGGTGTACTGGCAAAGCCAACTATGGGTGAAAGGAGATGCAATTTACCATAAGCCAAAATGAAATAATCAATACTGATTGAGCATCTTTAGTGACCAAGGGCTGGATCCAGACTTACGTTGATTGCTGGGAAGTCATATTTCATCTGTTGCAAACAGTATTAGAGTTGAGAGGTGATGTTTCCTATCCCAAGTCTAAATAACAGTGTGATAGTAAAACTGGTCAGTATCTGTGTGCAGTAAGCAATTCAAAGATATTTCCATGCTTGCATGCATGCTTAACTCCTCCTGAAATCCACATGTTTTTGCCCAGGTGTAACCTTCATCTCTTCCTCTCTAAGCTCCTTCTTAAGTCTGGATCCAGGCCAGGGTGAGTGAATGACAGGAGATGTATTGGGGGTATTGTGGTTGCATTTTTGTAATCATTTTGTTGGGCTTTTAACTGCATATAATGCCAAATACCTTATCTAAAAATGACATTTTACAGTTGAGCTAGATTTTGCTGTTGCTTTAACCTCCAGATCAGCCCTATAAACTATACACTGTAAATATACATTAAAAGAATAGAAATAAATAATTTCAAAAGTACCCAAAAATATATCGCATTGTTTTGTATACTATTTTATAACAAATTTTTGGAATATCTTATAGGCAAAATGGTGAAATTTAAATTGGGATTCCCCTTGGACCTAGAAAATATTCCTACTTATCAGAAGATTAGTTATCATCCAATATTGGGATCAATAACAAAAAAATATTGAGATGCAGTGTTAACAAACAAAAAATTCCCTTTAATAAAGTCTTTTATATAATGAAACAATATTTGGAAATATGGAAATAATCTTTTTAGAGAGGTTAAATTTGAAGGTCTTATATACATATCTTTGATTCTAATTGTTGTCTATGTTAGTTTTCCAGTTTAAAGGGAGTTATCGAGTTATGTAGAACACCCAATACCTTATATTAACATGTATTTGAATAAATTAAAAGTCTTACATAAGATTCTTTACTGATAATATTTGAAAATATTTCAAAGGCAAACTATCCTAAGTGATCGTTGCAACTTAATAAGTAATTAAGTACATTTCTAGGTAAATTAAGGTCCTTTTCTAAAATGGTTTAATATATATGGATAATAGAATAATTAGAAAAATGGAACTATGATCAGATTTCAAGTTTCTAAAGATTTTTAAATCACCAGACTATCATTAACATCATGGCCTCTTCTATGTAACATTAGAATGCTATTTCCAATTAATCTTTCAAATTTCAATAGAATGGTATTTAATCTGATTCCCAAATAATGGGGCTGATTCAGAGTTGCACTTAAACCTTTTTTTAGGTGCAAGTGTAGACCTGAGCAATACCATTTTGAATTGCAAGGGGAGGCAATCTTAAATTGTGAAACCAGAATTAGAGTTAAGAGGTGAAGTTTCTTAGCTTAACTCTATTTTATTGAATAAACATAAAGCTATGCAGTATTTTAGTTCTATGTGTAAAAGTAATGTATTTTCCCCGCATGCAAAATATTTTAAATTAATTAACACCCCTTACTTTGAAAAATGGTTTAGCCGAGCTGTACATTTGCACCTAAAAAAAGGTGTAAGTGCATCTCTGAATCAAATAAAATAAACAAGGTAAAATTAGCGCCTAGAATACATAGGGCAAATTACTGCAACTTTTACACTGTATAAGATGTGCTGAGCACCGCCTAGGTGCAAAGCAACATAAGCGACCAGATGTGCCTGACAGACATCAGGCTGGAGGTTTATGAGATAATTCTAGGACATGTAAATATGTTTGTTTGTGATTGGTGAGTGGGGGGGTTGGGTGGGGTTGGGGTCAGGTGACATAGTCTATATAAGGATTTGTTGAGGGGATTTTCCCCCTCTTTGAAGATTTTGCTGTAGAAGAGACTGCGCTTGGTGGAGAGGCTGAGTCTATTCCTTGCTTATTTTCAAAGGATTTGTGGGATAGTGTGTTAAATTGTAGTTAGAGGTGGAGGTTTAGGTAGTTTATTTAGGTGGTATTTGTAGTGGTATAAATAAAATAAATATAAAGGGGTTGTAGTGGAGGCAGGATAGGGGTAGATTGTGGGGCAGGGGTAGTATCAATTTGTTTAAAATAGTTTTGTCAATTTATTCTCTAATTCTTCATTAAATTTACTGTCGTTACTTGTATTGCTGGTTTAAATTCGGGGAGATTAGGGCCTGCATAAAATTTAAATAGTTAGTTTTTGTTGTTTATTCATTGGTGGTCAGAGGTTTTTCTTTTTTTTTTTTGCTGTACAATCTTACCTGGTGCCTTCCAATGTCCCGTCCGGTACGCCAACGCAGTGTTCCCAGGCGGCTCAGGGACGCTGGGCCTTTGGGCGGGAGTCCTGACCCGTTGGGGGCGCGTTCCTCGGCTCCCGCGGGCAGGGGGCGCGCACGGGACCGTGCGCGTCCATCCTCGACTGTCGCGCCCTCGCGCGGCAGTCTGGGTGCTTCCGGCGACGCTGTGCAGCGTTCGCCGGAAGTGGTAAATTCCAATATGGCGGCCGCCACGCACCGGAGCCGAGATCTCCGTACGGGCGGCTCTGTGGTTCCTGTGACTGCTGGGATTTCGCTAAGATCGTAGGTCTGAATCGCTCGCAAGCACTTAAGATCTTAAGTGCTGCGAATCTTTAAGATCTTAAGGATTTGCATGGAAATGGGCGGGGGGAGGCAGGGAAATGAGGGAAAGTGGGCGCGGGCTGACACTTAGGATCTTAAATGAACGCTCCCACGTCACTTAAGATCCCAAATGTCAGCGTATAGTTAAGGCAAGTCAATGGTGGTCTAAGTTTAAGATCCACCGCTGTTTGCAAGGGGAGTGTCTGTTTATGCAGTGGGCTGGAACCTGCTAAGATCTTAGCAAAGGTGCGTATATTTGCGATCTTTTCGCAATCGCATCTCTGAATCAGCCCCAAAGTTTCCTATATCAACTCTTTATAGATTAAACATAAAGCTATTCAGTATTTGAGTTCTATGTGCAAAAGTAAAGTATTTTCCCTGCATGCAAAGGTTTTAAAATTAATTAGCTCCCTTTACTTTGCAAAATGATTTAGCTGAGCTTACACCTGTTTTGCCCTTACTCCCAAACTCTGAATGAGCCCCAATGGGTGCTTTTATAGCATAGGCAATATACAAAAAAGCAACAAAATAAAGGACGTCTGTCTATTAATAAAGTTTTCCTATGAAGAAAAACAGATTGTCTGCAAACATTTTATGAATTTGTAGGTTTAGCACATACTTATGTTAAATTTTTTGTTCTTGCCAATTATTGCAAGTGAAAAAATACTATTGGGAGATACTGGTGCAAAACACCAGTATCTCCTATAACTGGAGACTGCTGCAAAACATAGCTCTTCTGGCTAAGCACAACAGACACACCTACTCTGGCTGATCACAAGACACACCTTCTGTGGTTAAGCATCAGACACACCTCCTCTGGCTGATCACAAGGCACAATTCCTTTGGCTGAGCACAAGACACACCTGCTCTGGCTGAGCACTAAGCAAAACCTCCTCTGACTAAGCACAAGACACACATCCTCAGCGACATGTCTCTTCTGGCTTAGCACAATATATGCATACCCTCCAACTGTACCTATTTAGCAGGTACAGTACCTTTTTTTTAATAGTGTGTACCGGGTAAAAGGGCTCTTGTACTAGATTCTGACCCAGCAGTTCCCTTCCCCCTATACTCACCTTCCAGTCCTGCAGCTTCTGATCACTATAGCAGAGCTGCGGGGACAGACTCCTACAGCACTGCTATACTGACAGAACCCTCTCCTGTGAGTCCTAAACTCATATGATAAGGTGTAAAATAAAAACAGATTAAATCTCGCCCCTTCACTCGACAAGCCACACCCTCTTCATGGACACGCCCCCCAGGTGTACCAATTTTCCAATAAAAAATGTTGGAGGGTATGTATATGCCTCCTCTAACTGAGTATGATCTAGGTACAGTGTATCCAGAAAGTAGTCACAGCGCTTCACTTTTTCCACATTTTGTTATGTTACAGATTTATTCCAATATGGAATAAAATCTTTAATTCCCTTAAAATTCTACACATAATACCCCATAATGACATAAAAAAGATGTTTGGAAGATGTTTGCAAATTTATTAAAAATAAAAAACTCACATGTACAAAAGTATTCACAGCCTTTGCTCAATACTTTGTTGATGCACCTTTGGTAGCAATTACAGCCTCAAGGCTTTTAGAATATGATGCCACAAGCTTGGCACACCTATCTTTGGGCAGTTTCACTCATTCCACTTTGCAGCACCTCTCAAGCTCCATCAGGTTGGATGGGAAGCGTCGGTGCACAGTCATTTTCAGATCTCTCCAGAGACAGCTATTTTTAGATGTCTCCAGAGATGTTCAATCGGATTCAAATCATGGTTCTGGCTGCACCACTCAAAGACATTCACAGAGTTGCCCTGAAGCCACTCCTTTGATACTTGGCTGTGATCTTAGAGTCGTTGTGCTGCTGAAAGATGAACCGTCACCCCAGTCTGAGGTCAAGAGCGCTCTGGAGCAGGTATTCATCCAGGATGTCTCTGTACATTGCTGCATTCATCTTTCCCTCTATCCTGACTAGTCTCTCAGTTCCTGCCGCTGAAAAACATCCCGACAGCATGATGCTGCCACCACCATGCTTCACTGTAGGGATGGTATTGGCCTGGTGATGAGCGATGCTGTGTTTCCTCCAAACATAATGTCTGACATTCACACCAAAGAGTTCAATCTTTGTCTCATCAGACCAGAGAATTTTGTTTCTCATAGTCTGAGAGTCCTTCAGGTGCATTTTGGCAAACTCTAGGAAGGCTGCCATGAGCTATGTACTAAGAAGTGGCTTCCGTCTGGCCACTCTACCATACAGGCCTGATTGGTGGATTGCTGCAGAGATGGTTGTCCTTATGGAAGGTTCTGCTCTCTCCACAGAGGAATGCTGTAGGTCTGACAGAGTGACTATCGGGTTCTTGATCACATCCCTGACTAGGGCCCTTCTCCTTTGATTGCTCCACCTCTAGGAAGAGTCCTGGTTATTCCGAACTTCTTCCATTTACGGATGATGGAGGCCACTGTGCTCATTGGGACCTTCAAAGCAGCAGATATATTTCTGTACCCTTCCCCAGATTTGTGCCATGTGCCATGAGACAATCCTGTCTCGGAGTTCTACAGATAATTCTTCATGCTTGGTTTGTGCTCTGACATTCACTGTGTGGGACCTTATATAGACAGGTGTATGCTTTCCAAATCATGTCCAATCAACAGAATTTACCACAGGTGGACTCCAATTAAGCTGTAGGAACATCTCAAGAATGATCAGTGGAAACAGGATGCACCTGAGCTCAATTTTGAGCTTCATGGCAAAGGCTGTGAATTCTTATGTAATGTGATTTCTTTTGATTTTTTGATCAAAAGATTTTTTTTTTTATTCTTTTGATTTGTAATAAATTTGCAGAAATCTTCAAAAAACTTTTTCACGTTGTCATTATGGGATATTGGGGTAGATCCAGAACTACGTTTGCAATACGTTTCCTCGCGTAGCGTATTTACGCATGCGTACCTTCTATACACTCCCCTTGTCACACCCCTTGAATGTACGTATTTTGTCAAGATACACTTTCCAAACCCTACCTTAACTTTTGGCAACGTAACTAATGTGATCCGCTCACGTACGTATGGGCAACTTGTATTTACGCAGCTAAGCACGCCCATACTGTACACTTTAAATACAACCCCTACATAACATATTTCAGACGTATTTTTGACTCACGTAAAATTGGCACGCCCACACGTAAGTATTTACGTGACACATATGTGAATGGCTCATACGTTCACATTAACGCTACGTTACGGAGCGTATTTTCTATGGTGCGCATGCGCAGTACTTACAAAAACGCGATTTTATGTCTCCGCCACGCGTAAATTCGCTCACAAACGTTGTTCTGGATCTGGCCCATAGTGTGTAGAATTTTGAGGAAAAAAATTTATTTATTCCCTTTTGGAATAAGTCTGTAACATAACAAAATGTGGAAAAAGTGAAGCGCTGTGAATACTTTCCAGATGCAGTGTATGTATCTTTTTTTCAGATGATAAATGTTGGACAGTTTGCTACAATGGGCCGTATGCAGAGCTTTAAGACCGCGTATACGCAATCTACATTGCAAAAAGAAATGTAGATGGCATTACAAAATGACTGCGCATGCGCAATAACACATATCGGTAAACTCCGGGCGCATATGCAATGAGCCCGGAGCTCTGCATATGGCCCAATATCATTATATGATGCAGGTAAGAGTAATATGAGAGTAGGTTCAATAATAACAATGGCCCTGATTCAGAGATTGAAAATAAGAGAGGAAAGTTACACCTGGACAAAAGCATGCTGATTTCTAGGGGAGTCAAATTACTTTTATTCTATTCATGCAAAACCTTGCTTTTGCTTATTGCGCACAGATACCGACCAGCTTTACTTTTACACTGTTATTTAGACTTGGGATAGGAAGCATCACCTCCCAACTATAATACTGTTAGCAACAGATGAAATTTGACTACTCTAAATCAACATGGTTTTGTCCAGGTGTAACTTTCCTACCTTCTCTTCAAACTTTATAAACTTGCCATGTGTGATGTGTGCAGCTCCCCAATGGCACTCACCTCTTTGAACAAGACCACCTGAATTAAAGACACCGACAACGTGATTGGGAACTAAAATTGTATTATTAATAATAACTATTTAATTAAATTGGCTATCAAAGATCCAATATGATCTAAATAATATTAAATTTTAATTTTGATGGGGGCCAAAAAAAGCAGGTATGAAATGAAATAATGATGAATCATGAATAATAACATAGCATTTCACAAATTATAACATCTTTATAAATAAACATCAGCAAAAAACCCCTCAATCTGGTGCACTCTCTCAGCCCTCGGCATAACACCTCATTTAAGTGTAAAAAAACCGAGACCGCCCGCATGAGCGCATCTCTAGCCTCAGGCAACACCACGACTTTCAAAATGTCAAAGATAGTTACCAACTTCTTAACAGACCTAAACAGAGAAAGATGCACCATAAACCAAATAGAAACGAAGCAAACAACCTATAAATCTATGCCTGCTTTCCACCATCAAACCAACACCTTCACTAACAAACTTGCAACACGAACAAAACAACGAGGGAGGGAGGGCAGGTGAAAAACCAGGAGAAAAGAAGGCTGAGCCAAAGCTAGAAGGGATTATAAAAACTCCTCTCCCACAACTCCTTCCTCCAGGCTAAAGGAGACCAATCACAAAACTTAGAGGTGAGTGTCACCAGTAACCGCCTAACTCACACAGGGAGTTTAATTTGCCTCATTTTAAATTTATTAACTCTCTGCTTCTCAATCAGGTCCAATATGTTTATATGTATACTGCAATAAAACTCATGCATTTCATAAAAAAAAAAAGCAAACACTGATTTAGATTATATAGAATTGTATTGATGCAAGAGATTAGTCTCTTGCTAAGTAGTTTTTTAAATCATTTAACAAAGCATATATATGTAGTGCCATTTACAGCTGTGAGGTATACTTCCCATATTTTGGATTCAACATATGATCACATTAGAGGGTTTCAATTGCATACTGGCATATGAATTAAGGGACCGGATACAGTAGTAAGGAACACCATCCACAGAACACCATCCACAGTGGCAGCAGAGTTGCGTTAGTGGAATGCCGCATAATTGTAATGTCTGTATAAGACCACTCTCCTCGTTCAAACAAACTTCTGTACCCAGGATCCTACCTTAGATGTTGTGCACCGTTCCCCTTGGAAAATGGAGCCAACGCGTTACTGCGAATCGGATGTTAGCTCTTAATATACAATATGCAAACGACCCTTCTACCGCTATGGGTACATGCTGAATCTGGATTCGGTCCAAAGAACCTCATAGACATACCTTGTTGTTGTGTTCACTGAAGCTTATATTCCCATTGAAGGGGAGAGCAAGAAATACTACTAAGATTCAAACAAACAACTTTAGCAAGTCTCACGTCATTGTTCTACAGATGCAATTCTTAACCTTTTAGCCGAATCTTTATTATTGAATTAACTTTAATTAAAGGAGACTACAAAAAAAGAGATTTTCCTCATATCACTTAGAATTACATTGGCAAACGGGATGCTGTTTTGTTCAGTCAATTAAAAGAAGTCACAGGTTAAATCACAGCTTCACACTAATGTTCAACTTCCCATCTAATCTGTGACTACCTGCAGCAAGCAAGATTTATTAGTTAACATTATGCTCCATGAGGCTAAACGAGGTGAAGAACTAATTGACCTAATCAATTTGCCCTTACTTACAGCTATACTTTGCATGTTGATTTGTTTAGGTATTCCACTAAGGAATATTTATCCTGAAGATGGTGATGATGATGATGATGGGGGGATGTGATAAATGTCTTAACTGTTGGCAATCATTTTCTTTTCAGTAACAGTAAATATTCAACACGTTATGTAATAGTGGATTATATAGAACAAAAATAAACATGAGTAACACTGGACTGAGGGCCTGATTCACAACTCCGTAATTGTGTTAGATCCATCCTTAATTTCCCGATACTAGCTATTACGCATGCGTAGTAACTATTTTACGCAATCTACTTATCCTTTCTCTACGTGGATTGCGTATGTGCGGTCTTTAAAGACCACACATAAGCAATCTACATAACGAAACGATACGTTGATTGCGTAAAATAGTTACTACGCATGCGTAGTAGCTAGTATCGGGAAACTAAGGACGGATGTGGCACAATTACGGAGGTGTGAATCCGGCCCAGAATCCATACCGCCGAAACTGCATTGCAAGGAGTTCCAAGAGCAGCAGCTGCGAGGATCCAAAGTCAGATCGCTACTGGATCCTACCTCTCCCCACATGCAAGGGACTTAAGATTGCAAGAACCTATCTAATTTCTCTGCATTGTTCCTTTAAAAAAAGGGGATGGTGCAAAAATCTGGATAGTGCGTAAGGGCTTAACCAAGCTCTAACTGTACTATAAGCATACCTCCCCTTCCCACCTTGCGTATGGGACATACATATCCTGCCATGTCCCGCTCACCACCGGAACACTTCTATCATGGAAGTCTGGATGTGTAGGTTCCAGAACCACAATAGAAGAGCTTTAAGTACATGTGCACTACTTGCGAGCAGAAAGCCACTATTTTGTGGAGGTCTAGATCTACGGCTACAGCTATAACTACAGCTACACCTGCTACCTCTTTGGACCGGATCCTGATTTACTCAAAAAAGGCGTTTTCCAAGCACTAGGGGACAGATCCATCAGGGCCGGCGCAAGCCGCTCTGTGGGGGGATGCAGTGCATCCAGGCACCATGCTGGATAGACGCTCATCCCCCCGCTCCCTGCACTACACCACTGAGATGTACGCCCCTGTTAAACAATGTAAGTTGTTCTCATAACTCTGATGAGAGTGCCTTACAGAGCCTAACAGCAGCGTCCATTCACTTCTGCTCTGCCTGTGGATTCTGCCTCCCCAGCGCTGCAACAGAGGGTCATGGTGGATGGACAATTCATTAGCTGTGACTCTCTATAATAGTACTGCAGAGAAAGATTCCACAGCCGTGCTGCCTCCGCTCCAGCTCCTCTGTAGTGGACCTCCAGACAACACTAGTCACATGGTACAGAGTTCGGGGGCTGCTGGAACTCTTATAGTTCCTGCTTCTTGTGTGGTGTGGTGGGAGCTGCAGACTACAGATGGTTGCAAGTGGGCACATGAGACATATGTGAGTACAGTATGTGGGCAAAGGTGGGGTTAATGTGTGGCTATAGCATGTGGGTAGGGGGGTGGGTAATGTGTGACGGCAAAGGTGGGGTTAATGTATGGCTGTAGCATATAGGCAGAGGGTGGTAAATGTGTGACTGTAGCATATGAGCAGGGGGAGGTTAATCTGTAGCATGTGGGCAGAGGGGGTTTAATGTATGCCTGTAGCATGTTGGCAGAGGGGGGTTAATGTGTGACTGTAGCATGTGGGCAGAGGTGGGGTTAATGTATGGCTGTAGCATGTAGGCAGAAGATGGTTAATGTGTGACTTGCATATTGGCAAAGGTGGGGTTAATGTATGGCTGTAGCATATAGGCAGAGGGTGGTAAATGTGTGACTGTAGCATATGAGCAGGGGGAGGTTAATCTGTAGCATGTGGGCAGAGGGGGTTTAATGTATGCCTGTAGCATGTTGGCAGAGGGGGGTTAATGTGTGACTGTAGCATGTGGGCAGAGGAGGGTTAATGTATGGCTGTGGCATGTAGGCAGAGGTGGTTTAATGTATGGCTGCAGCATGTTGGCAGAGGGTGGTTAATGTGTGACTATAGCATGTGGGCAGGGGGAGGTTAATCTGTAGCATGTGGGCAGAGGAGGTTTAATGTGTGGCTGTAGCATGTGAGCAGAGGGGCATTAATGTGTGACTGTAGCATATGGACAGGGGAAGGTAAATGTGTAAAAAAAAAGTTCAATAATCACTCATATGGCACAGATGTGTAGTATATAAAGTGCTATATATAAGGTGCAACAAAGATAAAGTGCTATATATCAAGAGCAACAGTAAAAATAATAGAATTAGTACATCCCCTAAAGAGTGCACAATAAAAAGAAATCGTTTAAAAGTGAAAGAAAAAATAAAAGATAAAATTGATAAATACAATTAAATTGCTCAGAGGTAAAAAATAATAATCAATCCAATGTAGTCCCAATCCAATGGGATTACATTGAATATTTTTTTTTTTCCACAAGATGCAATAAAAGTATATATTTTTCAGCTTTTGATGATAATGGATTTCCATATGATTATAGTTCTTTAGAGGCATGCTCAGGATTGCATCAGCACACTGCACTCTGATCGCAAAGCTCCCTCAGAATATACTGATCCCACCTCCTGTTGGTCCCACTTGTTGTAGACAATACTTTTTCCAGCATCGCAACTAAGAGTAAGGTAATTATAAATAATAAGAATTCACTTTTCTGCAGGGTATCATTCTTTGTGTATCATTGTTTGTGTATTATTGTATAACTGTATAGCTATCCATAGATATAGATATTATAGTGGACCTGGGGGCTTCTTCAGAATTCTGCTGTGGGGCTCACAAATGTCTAGTTACACCCCTGATGGGGATACTAGGTGATGGATAGACATGATGGGGATACTGAGTGCTGGAGACACATGATGGGGATACTAGGTGATGGATACACATGATGGGGATACTGGGAGGTGGAAAGACATGATGAGGATACTGGGTGCTGGAGACACATGATGGAAGGATATTGAGTGCTGAAGAGACATGATGGGGATACTGGGTGCTGGATACACATGATGGGGGGTACTGGGTGCTGGAGAGACATGATGAGGATCCTGGGTGCTGGATACACATGATGGGGATACTAGATGCTGGATACACGATAAGAATACTGGGAGATGGAGAGACATGATGGGGACACTGGGTGTTGGAGAGGCATGATGGGGGATACTGTGTGTTGGAGAGGTATGATGGGGATACTGGGTGCTGGATACACATGATGGGGATACTGGGTGCTGGATATAAATGATGGGGGATACTGGGTGCTGGAGAGACATGATGGGGGACACTGGGAGCTGGATACACATGATGGGGGACACTGGGTGCTGGATACACATGATGGGATACTGGGTGCTTGATACACATGATGGGGATACTGGGTGCTGGAAAGACAGGATGGGGGATATATATATACATATAGTGGAAACTAGGACACTATTGTATATTGGTGACTATGATTTGCTTTGTTTTATTGTGGTTACAATTGTGTTGTATGATGACGCTTACTATAATCTAGGATGGTCACTGGTGTCAATTTCAAATTGTTAAACAGAAGGACGCAAAATTAAAGTTTGCAGGGGGGCACCGAACACCCTAGCACCGGCCCTGGGATCCAGACCCACGCTTAACAGCTGAATGCGCTAGATGCAGAATTTGGCTGTTTTACTGCCAATACAAATGCCAGATGTTACACAATGGATGTCCAGGCATATGGCACTAAGATTCATCCAACAGGGCAGTGCATCCCCTTCGCCCACCTGAACTTCATAAGGTGGGCAGGGTGGAGCATTTAAATTATACAGTAGGGGAGGATTGTAGGGGTTACATGTGGGTCAGTGGTTATATCGGTCAGGTTAATTGGCAACCTTAGTGTGTAAATGTGATTCCACGGGGGCAAGGATGGATTTGAGTGACAAGTGTACTCTGTAAAGCCCTACGGAAAATGAGTTGTGCTAAATTATTAAACATGAATAGGAAGTGAAGGTTGGTAAGTTTGGGAGAAGTTTGAGGAAGGGTTGCTTTACAGGAAGGCAGACTAGATGGGACTTGTGGTTCAATCCTCAAGTCCGTACAACAGGGGAATTACGTATAGTGTGTACAACATTCTTATGATGTTATAATGGTCATACATTATAACGCCCGTAATGACCTAGCGCCCATAAGGCACACGTAGGTCAGGATCCGGCCTGTTAGCTTGGCATAACAAAATTGTCTCCAAACCTACTCCTTATTGCGCAATATACCCTAAAAATGCTTAATTTTTTTTGTTCAAGCATAAGAGTAGTTTAAGTCCCTGAGTATATAAATATGTTTGTGTATATTTTATCTCACTATTAGACAGTTATTAATGCCATATCATTGCAAAATGTTATTTGTTATCTGATTTCTTTAAACTTAAGTTAACCTGAGAAAATTAGATCATAGAATAATGTAAAAAAAAAGTGTTAGAAAAAATATATGTCTAGAAGAAAAAATTATTTTGCTAAATGCGCTCATTCTCAGCTGGTGTTGAGAACACCCCATGGGTATAATCAATTTTATTCATCCCACTTCATATCCCATCAGTGTTATCAAATTCAGGTTTTGAAAGATCTTTTCTTCCTCTAGCTTATCAGGAGAACTGCCATCAGCCTCATCTACTGTACACAAAAAAAAATCCAAATGATTCCTGGAAGATTACCCTAGTTACTCACTATGAACAGAATTTATCCTTCCAGCCCTGTGAGACTGAGGCAGTTGATCAGCAGAAGCAATTATTTTTACTGGTGATGGAACTTCAAAACTTACGAGAGCTAAAATCCTAGCATTAAACCATCAAAGTCTGTGGAATATATTAGAGGTTTTTCTTAAATAAACCTATTTATTCTTTATTAAAAAGTGTATATAAAATCAGATTTAGAGAGGGAATTTTTTTTATTTCTTGTTGCTGAATGGTTATGGAATTTGTGCAAATGCTCTATTTTTAAGTTCATTCAAGATTAGAACTTTAAGAGAATAATAAAAGGAATACAGAAACAAAATAGAAAGTGAAAGTGATGGCAGATAAAAGCCACATGGCCCATCCAGTCTGCCTGGTTGTCTATTTAAAACTATTCTGAGCCTAGACCCTATTAACCCTCAATGTAGTTTGATATTTAGGATATCCTTATATTTATCCCATGCATGTTAAAACTGTTCTAATGTGTTACCTCTACCACCTTAAATGGGAGGTTATTCCACTTATCTATAGCCCTTTCAGTAAAGTAATTTTTCCGCACATTTCTTCTGAACCTCTGAATAAATAGGATTATAATATGATAATATATAATATAATACAATATAATGTAATGTGCATGTGCAGAATGGATATGGTGACGCTAATACAATCTAAATGCATGGAACAATGAGGAACATCGGACCCTATGAGAGGGATTTAGCAGGAAGCAATTTTGTCAAATTTACAATTTTGAGCGATTTTCCTGGCAATTTTGAAATTGTGGTATTATTAAGCGTCAATTTAAAAAATTGCTGTAAAATCACGATGAAAAAGATACCGTATTTCCCCATGTATAACACGCTGCCTTGTATAAGAAGCACCCCGTTTTTGGAGCCTAAATTGAAAAAAAAATATTTTTTACATGTATTTTTTAACTATTATTTTTAGCATTATTTAATTAAAAATTGGGTGCAACTTATACAGGGGATCAGGGGATGTAACACTGAACTTACCTCTTCTGTCCCTCCGGCGGTCCCTTCGACAGTTTCAGGCTCTCTCCCCGCAGCTGTGACTCAGGCTGTCTCCCTTGCGGTGCACGCTGTACAATGACGTTGAGGTAACCTTAGGTCACGCAACGTCTATGTGCAGCGAGACGCGAGGGAGACAGTCTGAGTCACAGCTGCGGGGAGAGAGCCTGAAACTGCTGGAAGGACCGCCGGAGGGACAGAAAAGGTAAGTTCAGTGTTACATCCCCTGTATAAGACGCACCTGATTTTTAGACCTATTTTTTTGTCTTATACATGGGGAAATACGGTAATTAGAAATTGCCGGGCTGCCATTAAGCCTTAGTGCGCTGGTGCTTATAGTACTACCAGTCACAACATCCCCATAGCTGGCAGAGAATGCTGTAACTTGTAGTACCAAAAGTGTCAGCATGCCATTATAAGCAGGCAAACTATGGCATGTATTGTGCATAAAAAATTAATATGTCCTCCATAATTGCCTCCACTAACCTTAAAATGTGTTCACATGTGTAATAAAGACTAATCTCTCTCCTTACCGAATAATAAACTAATATGTCCCCATAATTACCTAGGCTACCCTTATCATGCGTTTAAATGTACATTAATAAAAAAAATGTTACTCACTGTTCTGTAGACTTCTTGCTTCCGATGCCTTCTTTTATGCTCTCCAGAGTAGCCGTTCTTCTTGCTCCATTTGAAAATGCCATCTGTGTCACTAACAGTCCCCTCGATATATAGCCTCTCAACAGTGATGTGCGGTGATTTCAAAGCGCTGCAGAAATCAACCCTTAGTAAATTCAATAAGTCCCCTTGATTAAGGTCTATATACTGCTACACTGTATCTCCTGCGTGTATAAAACATGTTGCCTTGGAATGATTAAAACAAATTGTCTCTACCAGAGTAAATGAAATAGATGACAGTGGTATCTTGCTAAAAAGCTTTATTTCAATTAAGGTTCACTGTATGGTTCTTGACTTAACAGTGTAAAGATGTGTAGCAATTAATAATGACTTTAAATCACTTGGCCTTCAAAACTTTCATCCTACAGTAACTTGCAAGAAATGTAAAATTGTATTTAAAATGAAAATAAAACAAGTTCACTCCTTAAGCTGTAAATCACCCCTGGCTGTAATGAAAATGACATGGCATTATTGGTGTGTTGGCGTGTTTGTATACTAACATATTTATGCATCATTGCTTTTAAATCAAGCTGGAAAATAGCTCATCCCTTCTCAGGAGTTAGTATGTTTGGATGAGATTAAAATAGCAACTCCCAGCATTTTTTTTTTCTTTTTAATTCATGAACCATCTATTTTTATAGCATAATCAATATGTCTTTAACCTCTGATCAAGAAATTGAAACTCATAGCTTGCTTAGATTAGAAGTATAATGATGTCACACATAAATTAGACATAAGTATGAGATACACCAACATCAAGAGCCTAACAGATGCCTGCAACTGTAAAACATGGCACAAATGACAGTACACAGCCGGGACAGTGTGTTAGCTACAGTTTATGTTAAAAAAATGCAAGTAAAAAAAAAATACATTTAAAAAGATTAAAGGAAAATGTCTCATATTCCCAATATTCTTCATATATAAAATTTGAACGAAGTACACTGTAACAACCCAAAGTTTAAGCACTTCCAACCAACCAGAACAGCATTCCCACACTGGGAGAGAAATGACTAAAGTCATTCTAATTGTTTCATTGTCTTAAGTTGGCTGAACAGTAAAGTGATTTTTGGTTTGATCCTCCAATTTGGTTGATCAGACCAAAAATCTCTGAAGTGTATGGTCAGTATTTTTTTTTCTAATGGTGATAAAACGGCCCAAAAAATGATTTGGTCCAATAATTTTGTCTTATGGCAAGCATAATATATATTAGACCCAAGCTGCCAATTTCACCTGTACCTCCACCTCCAAAGTGAGGCTATTCTGTCTGAATCCATTATTACTTGCTAGGTGGTGGACTGGTCACAAAACTACTTTTGGAGCTACTGGAGCTTTTTTTTTGGCAGACAGTCAACAGGAGACCCAGCCAATCAATGCGGAGACTGGCAGGAGCCTTTTCAGATGGTTGGATGTAAGGGCCTCCTGTCAAACTCAGCAGCGCCTTCCTCTTCCTCTTCCATCAGGATTATTGGTCCCAGCAGGAGAGGTGAGTGGAGCAGATATAGGGACCTTTTCATAGTGGAAAAGGTCCCTATAGGCAGTTGTATGGGTCTGCTGCCAAGATTGACAGAAGGCCCAGCCAATCAGTGCAGAGACTAACATGAGGCCCATGCAGTCAATCACCTGCAAGGGTGTCCTGTCAACCTCGGTAGCACCTTCCTCTTCTACCAGGATTGTTGGTACCAGCAGAAGAGATTAGTGGCACCAATATCAGGACGTCTTCCTAGTGGGAAATGACCCTGTTTATTGGCCAACCTATAGGGCTGTAGTTGTTTGTGTTGCAACTTCATGGTAACAAGGATTGTTCCAGAGTTGGGCATAAATGGAATGTACCCTAAATGTGAATAAAAAACATCTATGTACAGTGTACTTTCTGGATGAATGTTCTTACAGTGTAAGACTCAAAGGTCCTGATTCAATTAGCCCCGCGACCGCAAATTTTTTTTGATTTTTATTCGCATCTCATAGAGACGCATGTAATGGTTTATTGCAGTGCAAATTGTTAAATGAATCAGGCCCATATAGTCAAGAGGGACAGCACAGGATTATTCCTTTGTATTTTCTCTATGCCCTTCCACATATCACGCAAACTGGTGTGTGGCTTTGAAAGGTTGTTTTTGGGATGTGACAGTGTAAAGAAGAGTGTCAGGGGACTTGTAGATTATGCTAAACCTTTTGGCCGTATTCAGAGAATCGTTTCCTTAATAGTACGCAATTATACGCACGGTCGGTGCAGGCCACACCCCCTCACACCCATGACACTCCCCTCTCTCGGCCGTGCTGTAGGTGACTTACAAGTCCATAGACTACTTGTAAATTTCCGTCAGCAGTTGAGTGTGTATGTGTCCTCCGTACATACAATTCATGATAATTGCGCCCACATAGCTTCATTTATATGCCTTCCTCCGCCCATTTTTATTAAGATTTTCACATGCAATTCACAAGTCCATCTGTGAGACATTTACATGCGTATAGTCTATGTTGACTACATAAAATAAGTTACTTTGCGTGCGCTGTTGAAACGTACCTAAAAATACACACGGAACTGGCCGTGAAAACGGTTCTCTGAATACTGTCCTTTAACTTGGGAGCATGTCCTGTTTTCATGACATATTACAATATTGGGAGCTATGGGGCATTTTCACATACAGGATAGGGTGTGGTATAATGATCTACAGTCATTTTATGACATTTTATGACAGTTATACAGTCAACATAAGGTTGACAGTGTGTGAATCTTAATAAACATGAACCAAATGAACTATTTAGAGACAGAAAACAATTAGGAAAACAAATAGGAAAAAATAAAATTAGAATAGAAGAAAAAAACTCTTAAGAGCAAAGCTGTTTCATTTTATCCAATTTTGAGTGAATTGGATTTTATTCCAATGTTCCGACATGTTCAGCTTTGAGTAACACCATCTGGCAAGACCTTTACTATAGCATTGCCCCATTGCCGGTCACTTCATAGGCCAAACCTTGCCCCGCTCCCCATCTAAACGCCCTACACTACCCTAATGATAAAAAGATACCATGAGCCTAGATAGCACATCCCTATAAATCTCCCACATTAACATACAGTTATCTTCCAGCCATGCAGGGTGTGAAAAACACAAAACATCAACACAAACACATCAACAGGCCTAATCGCAACCCTTTCTACAGTATCTTCAATTCATAGCTGTCTTTGTTAATTGTTACACTTGACGTTGTGTAATTGAACAATGACTTTGCTTCTGCAGAAATTTAACACACAAAACATCCATCAGCAGAACAACCAGGATGAGAACACAAATTCAGAACCAAGGACTGACAATTTAATGTTATGAACGACCAATAACATTTACTAGGGTTTATTTCCAGTTACTGCTGACCTTCGTTTTACTAATAAGAGAAATGATTTTTTAGGACCGGATTCAGACACATTTTCCGCACGTGCGGGGGGTCTGTACATCCGCGAGAGGGGAGTGCACGCCCCCTGTCACTCCCCTCTCTCATGCGGGCTTTATGGCAGCTGACACGGCCATAAGCCTGCATTAACTCTATCGTGCGGATCAACGGTCCATACGACCGTTGATCCGCAGCAGTATGAGAGCCCCCTCCCACACTGTACATTTTGCATGCTTTCCCCCACCTGCTTTAGCGCACCTAACTCACCCTAACCCACCCCCCGTTTTTAGGTACCTTTTGCCACTTACAAGTGCCATAGGGCTACCTTATCTTACCCTTCCTTAAGAAGGAAACTCCGCACGGACATTGGGCCTGATCCAGACCTACGCTCATGAAACTCTCATGTGCGTAGCGTATTTACGCCAGTGTACCTCCGATGCACTACCCTTGGTCGGGCATCCGTAAGCTGCTTGCGTAGTTACGATGCTTAGCACGCCCATACTGTACAATTTAAATGCCTCACCCCGCCCTCGGTGCGTATTTACGGGTTTCGTATGGCAGGCACGCCACCTCGACCATATTTACGATGGTGTTACGATCAAGGCTCATATGCTCAGAATTTTGGAGCTTAACATGAGCGTAACATCTACCCCGCACATGCGCAGTAAGTACAAATGGCCGTTTTTACGATTACAACCATCGTAAAAACGCACCCGAATCTAGGTCTGGATCAGGCCCTTTGCCTCTCCCTACTTCCCCCTGCCCTCCCCGGCTAATCTATATTCTTCCCACTTCTACCTAATCACTCCCCGAGGTGGCTTAAGGCCCCCTCTTTCTACCTAAACTACTCCGTGCGGTCTTTAAAAACCACACAGAGGCAATCTACATACCTAACTGGTATGTAGATTGCATACATGACCTACTGCACCTCTGCACTGAAATGACCTCCCTTCTTCAGTCAGACACACCCCCACATTGCAGGTCTTCAAGCATTCACTCAAAACACACCTGTTCAGGTTAGCCTACCCCTCCTCCACTTAATCCTCACTGCATCCTACATCTATCCCCTTTTTCCTTCCTTCACCCTCTCCTCCGCTCACACCAGCAGTACACTTCCTTCCCCCTCCTTATGTCTTCTGTAAGTTCTTCCCTCCCACATAGTGCGTTAGTTCGCGTGAGCAGGGCCCTCCATCCTAATGTTGTTCCTTCCTCCACCACTCCCCCCTCACTTCGTACCCTCTTGTCCCCCTCTGCTACCCTTTTACCCCATCCCTACCTGGTGGCTCCCTCTCAACCTCTCACTGCGCTCTATCCCCTGCTCCCTGATCTTCCAAGCTTGACGCATTTTGCCTTGCATTCTGTGCTTGCTTCACTTTATTGATTTCTGTGATATTTTTATAGTCATATTGTATTTAATATATACTATGCTGTCCATCCCTGCCCTGTATGTCTGTACTGTAAGCAGAAGCTTCTTAGGTGTGAATACCACCCTTAGAATCTGCAACCCTTTCTTGCTTATACTGTTTACCAGATTATTATCAGGCTTCACTCTGTGTTATGCAAAAACCGCCGCCTCCTCTGATAGAAATTCATAATCTCCAGTGCATCAGGATCTTTTCTGTGTACAGGGAAAAGAATTAACATCAGTGCAGATGAATGACATATACATTGGTTATCAGCAAAGTAATCCTTATCTTACCCTTCCTGATAGAAATTCATAATCTCCAGTGCATCAGGATCTTTTCTGTGTACAGGGAAAAGAATTAACATCAGTGCAGATGAATGACATATACATTGGTTATCAGCAAAGTAATGTTTATATAGTAGTGGAACAGTGGTTCTGTTGGACATTGAATTATCATAATAACCCTCGTTTAAATGATGTCTAATCTATTTCATCTATGTCCTCTTATTAGGCCTCTCTTTCCTGACCTGTCACCTAGTCATTGTCTAGCACTGACCTTTTCTCAACTCAGTATAAGGTCTTTGACAGCACAAATTGGACCTCAGCAGAATGAACAAAAGTAGGACAAGATGTTTTGACAGCCAAGACAAAATGCCAATCTGGGGTAATCACTGTGGTAGAACAATGTCATTAGCTTACATTTTATCCTGAATGCACTGATGGCTGTTTAAGATTTTCAGTATGGCATGCTAATAATGGCCAGTAGCAGATATATATCATATACTGATTCTTTAAAGAAAGAAAAAGGGAACAAATTTGAGCAAGACATCCAATGTACTGGATTGTATGCAGATTAGTGACCCTCCATGAGGATAAATAATGGTTACAGAGATGACATGGGGCTGGGTATACAGACAAACTGAAGTCCTGTTTTTTGTGGTAGTAAACAGGTGATGGAATATTCATCAACACTACATTCTATAAATCTGTATTACAATGATTTCTAAAATAATGATTTTTATAATTATTAAGAAAGTGAACTCCATATAGGTATGAACGATGATAAACACCCAGCTGCTGCTATTACCAACAGGCAGTCAAGGAGTAAAACATTAGGCTAATCAAGGGGAGTATTACCAGGGTGCAGGGGAGGAGTTTAGGGGGTATATTAGGGAAGCTCACATGGAGTTCAGCCTCTTTGCCAGGAAGCTTTCCCTCCTTCCCTCCCTTTAATTGTATTTACTAAAATGTCATTTTATTTTCAGACGGGGAATAGGTTGGTCATAGCAGTGGGGTTGCCAGCAAAATATCTGGCACTAGGTAGGGTGATAATGTATGGGAGACACACCCTACGAGCTGAAACAGGAAGCTATGCCCGGAGGCTGGTTCCCGGTTTGCCTCCCTGGTTGCTATTATCATTACCTTCCAAAGCGCCAAGGTCGGGGGTGTCTGACCTCTATGCGGTTTACCTTTTCACTTGGCTGCTGGGGACCTGCTATCAGCGTCACCTTTGGTTCTATTAACAAATTCATAGTCCGCATGTATTCTAATTCAATAAATCTGTGCCCCCTTTATAAACCCAAAAAACATTGGGAACAACGCTTGTGAGCGAATTTACGCGTGGCGGACACGTAAAATCGCGTTTTGGTAAGTACTGCGCATGCGCACGACAGATAATACGCTCCATAAAGTAAATGTGAGCGTATGGGGCATTTACGTATTTGCTGCGTAAATCCGTACGTGTGGGCGTACCAAATTTACGTGAGCCAAAAGTACATCTAAAATACGTAATGTAGGCGGGGTTTTCATTTAAAGTGTACAGTATGGGCGTGCTTAGCTGCGTAAATACGTGTTACCCATCCGTATGTCTGCGGACGACAGCGGTTACGTGGGCAAAAGTTAAGGTAGGGTTTGGAAAGCGGAACTCAGTCAAAATACGTACATTTAAGGGGAGTACCAAGGGGAGTGTATAGAACGCGTAAATACGCTACGCGAGTAAACGCATTGCAGGCAGAGTTATTATTGTTGTGAAGCCACAATAGTATTTAATTTATCTTTTTTCCAAAATCAGGTAACATTCTGCCATACATAGTACATTTCATGAGGAATAATCCTTTCCTTATGAATTCTTTATTATTTCAGGGTTTGTTGAAATGAGAATGAATGGGGTTCAAACCTTTGCACGTTTCGATTTTTTCACCCAGAATTGGATTTCCCATTAGACATATTAGGTAAGTGCCTAGATGTCCCAATTTTTATTGGCACAGGCAGGTTCTTTACCTGTTTATTAAGCTTAATTTCCACCAAACAGTTTTCATGAACTTTACCGGAACAAGAGGCTAAACACAAAGCGCTAGCCAGAAAAAATATAAGGAACTTGGGTAGAAATCAAACAGTTTATATTTTTCGGTTTCTTAATTAACAGTCACAAATATGCAGTAAACTATAACAAGTTGCTTTAATCAACGTTCTGAAATTTAGACAATTAAGAAAACTGTCTGTTTGGTTGATGTAAATTACCAGCGACACATTTTATATTATTTAAAACAAACAAACCATTTGTTGCTAAAAATCAATCAATTAACATATGTTGTAGTTGCAGATTTATGTAATATGAAAATAGAAATTCAAACGTGGGTTTTAAGATTGTAAGAACTACTAATAGCCTGTCGGATGATTAACTAAATAACCATGTACAGGGAATTAATGTTGTGGAATGTTTATGTTCCTGAAGGGACATGTTTCCTATATTGCTATTAATTGATAGGACTGTTGGTAAAAGACAACAAAAATGTTTGTCCTTAGAGTATCAATAGACATTTCACAGAGCTGTCACAGAGGAAGCAGAAAAAAAAATAGATATAAATGCACCCTTATTAGGAATATTAATGGGGAGGGTATAAAATAAGAGCCAATAGGAAAGGAGGGAGTGGCTAGAATATTAATATAAGGGAGAGCAGTGGAAACTAGCTTTATATTTGCTTTTGAAGACCCACCCGTTACCTAGAAATAAATACATGGGGGCATTTATAAAGGTGAAGGGCCCTACTATTGCTAAACTCACTGCAAATTTGAACACATCTGTTAACTCTGACATGTTAAACCACCAAGTCTACAGTATGTGCCATGTAGCAAGACACACCTTAAAAAAATAATGACATGGGGGTAGATCCAGAACTACGTGTGCAATACGTTTCCACGCATAACGTATTTTCGCACGCGTATGTTCTTTACACTCCCCTAGTCACACCCCTTAAATGTACATATTTCACTGAGTTCCGCTTCCCAAACCCTACCTTAACTTTTTTTCGAGTAACAGCGTACGTCCGCAAACGGACGTATAGACTACGTGAACGTACGCCGCTTAGCACGCCCATACTGTACACTTTAAATACTAACCTCCACCTACTTCACGTAAATCGAACGTAATGTTGAGTCACGTAAAATTGGCACACCCACACAAGTATTTACGTGACAAATAAGTGAATGCCCCAAATGTTCACAATTAAGCTACGCCAGTGAGCCTATTTTCTATGGTGCGCATGCGCAGTACTTAGAAATAGGCGATTTAACGTCTCCGCCACGTGTAAATTCGCTCCGATGCGTTGTTCTGGATCAGGTCCATGAAGACATTGCTACATTTACATAGGGAACATGAACAAGAAATTGATGATTGATGATAATTAACTTGTCATCTAGATGTGAATAGGTGGCCCACTAGCAGATGAACAGGTTCAGCA
>WWET01000144.1:201537-215452 GCA_011038615.1 Limnodynastes dumerilii | reverse complement strand
GCTTTAACCCTCGATCTCCAAACCTCTGCTGTTCACCATCCGTCGGTTCTTCTCCCTTATCACTCTGTCTTTCTCACTGTTTTTGGCTCACGACCTCCGGACCTCTGCTATTCCCAGCCTGTCAGTTTCTCTCTCTCTCTCCTCTGTTTCACTGCTGTCTAAATCCCGATCTCCGTCTCACTGCTGCCTGTCAGCTTTGCGTCTTCTTCCCAATCTCTCTCTCACACAGCTGCTCTCCTTATCTCTCCTCACACGACTACCACAGACCCTCTCCCCGCTCTTTTCTTTTTACCTCACCTCGCGCACCTGAAGTTTCTAGATTTCCCACGCGCTGCTCTTACTGTTTGCCCAATCAGCTGATGGTTGCTATGCAACTTCCCACGCGCCTGTCTCAACACAAGTCTCCTGCTTTTACTGCTGCAGAACACCCAACTCCATGCTACAATACTATATGGCAATAAGCATGACTCTAAGTCAGGGTATTACACTTATCCCACATTTATACGTATCAGCGGTCGTACGCAGGGCCGGCGTCATCAAATGCGGGGCCAGGGACCCAGCCGCAGGGCCAGGCCCCTAGTTGACGTCATTGGTGACGTCACATAGGGGCGGGGCCTGAAAGACACACTTCAACAGCGGGCCATTGGGCAGGGAAGTTCTTGCCAGCTACTAAATAGCGCTACACAATAGGTATTGGTGGTAAGATACCACCGATACCTGCTGCTACAGAGCTAGGTAAGTATCAGTGGGCCCCCATCAGGTCCGGTAACGGGACAATAGTCCCGGCTGTCCCCTCCTGATGGCGGCCCTGACCGCATGGACCACTGATCGGCACGATTTACTTAAGGCAGGCTTATGGCAACGTAAGAACAAGAGGTGGAAGTGACAAGGGCGATTACTCCCCTCTCTCTGTCGGATGGACAGACTCCCACCCATATGGACAGCATGCGGCAGTTTGAATCCAGCCCTTAGTGTTGCATTATAATACATTTTTTATTCTTAGTTTAGCCATTTCATTTGTTAAATGTGTGCAGCTGTGTCAATATAGCCTTGAGCTGGTGCAAAGTTTTAGGAGGAAGCACGCCCTGATTCGCTAGCGCAGAGCACATGGAAGTCTGGATGTCTGTACTCATTCCCGCTCTACACATGCACAGTGTTAATACATGCTGGCCCGTATGCAGACTACCGGACATATAACATATACGTCCGGTGTTTAGCGATTTTTACTACTGTGCATGCGTAGTACATTTTGTACGTAATCTAGGTATCTTTTCCTTACGTAGATTGCGTATATGCGGTCTTTAAGATGGCATTTACGTAATTTACGTAAGGAAAAGATACATAGATTATGTACAAAATTTACTACGCATGCGCAGTAGTAAAAATCACAAAACACCGGACGTATATATTATACGTCCGGTAGTCTGCATACAGCCCGCTGCTCTTACACGGGATACAGTTGCCGGTCTTGGTGGCCCTTTTTCGAATATGATACAGCCGCCAGATGAATAGTGACTGTATCATGTTCAAAATGCTCATTAATGAGAAAATTGTTACCTATCTCTACCCATTCCTAAAAGCTGAAGAAGTACAGTGGAGCTGAGATACTGCCTTTCATTCTAAGATGCTCAATTTGCGATGTGGTGGGAAAGTTAGATTGCAGTCCATTAGAAAATCAATAAAGGTTTGTTTACTTACCAATTAGAAGCTGCTGGCACAGACAATAAAGCTGACATCCCCCATTCAATTCACAGGACGAGTCATACAATCCGTCTGTAAATGTTAAATGGTAAGTAAACAAAGGTTTAATGATTTCTGAAGCACTATTCAAATTTCTCCAGCAGATGGGCTACGAAAAAAAAGACCATTGTCCTGGCAAACCACATCCCACTTACATCTACCTAACAAATAGGTTTAAGCACAGCTCTGAAACAACTCCTTCATATGATTTGCACCTACAAAATGTACAAGGTGAGTTCAACCCTTTCAGATATATTTGCTGATAGTCTGATTCTGATCTGGTATACTCAAATACCTTGTTGTTTTACCAAATGTTTTCCTAGGCCTCATTAATTCACTAACCTGCAGGTTATTCGCAGCAGTCCCTCTAAACCCATCAGCATCTGCAACCAGTGGTAACGAATCCACAGTTATCAGTTTATTTCCCCGGAGATCACGAGTATGTTTCCCAGCTACAGTAGAAAATCATTCATGGATTACATGTCAAAAATGCCACACATATCTTCTTATTTTACCTTCATAAATTATGCAATAATAAATCAGTTATAGGAACGCTCCTATTCTTCATAAATGAAAACAAAATAAAAATCTGCTTTTATAATCTGTTTGTGTCCTCAGGCTGTCTCCAAACTAATAACTGTCTCTAATGTGCTGTTGGCCTGAGTTCAGCGCCTCTAGAAATGGTTTCTTTCAATAGCAGGCTTACATAATAAATAGCGTGTACTGCTCAGGGAGGTTGTCTTCTCACATGGTTAGGGTTGCAAAGATGTTCTCACATGAGCTTATTAACACATGAAATGAAAGTTCAAGTAGATACTACCTTGGATCTCCGAGTGGTAATTGCTGACTTTGGTATAGTTGGTGTTGCCTGTTTTTGGACTTGACATTTCTCCCCTCCAATTTCTAGTCTATTACTTAGCAACTGTGTTGCTAAGGATTAATTCACCTCTTTGCCTATCTCCCTTACTGAAGTAGCTAGGGTTCAAACTTTCAAATGTAAAAAGAGCTGTACGGAAATTTACAGGAGATACAGATGGAGATTCGTATTTCCCATGCTTGCAGCATTCAGAAAAAGCAATATTTTTGCATTAAATATGAATGCAACACAAGGTTAAACAGCCGCTAGGCACAACATTAATGACCACCCATCATAACTGACATGTCTAATCCAGCACTGATATAAGTACACAAATAGTGTTTGTGCAGCAAAATTCTAATTCCGATACAAATTCATACATTACAGCTAACAACATAATGTAAAAAAAGTAAAAATAAATTACCCTTATTGGTAATATTACACGTGGTATCAAGGTGAAAAATGCATATTTTAAGATGACAATAATATGTAACAAGGTTGACATACCAGGAGAGATAAACATAATTAGTGATGATCTAAGTAGACTTGAGGAATGGTCAAGATCGTGGCAACTGCAGTTTAATGCCAAAAAATGCAAAATCATGACCTTGTGGCATAAAATCCCAAAAGCTCAATATATGTAGTCTTTGGGTCAGGCTGCGGGTAAGGGAGGGAAGGGGAGGGTTAGGGTAAGAATTAGGATAAGAGATGGGGTAGGATAAATACTCACCTCTTTCCGCTGCATATTCATCTTCAGAATCTTTGATTGCTTGTCCTCGGTGGGACAAAATGCATCATCAAATGCAGAGCCAATTCGAAATTTGCTGGTATAGAACGGTATATAGCTAACCTCTTATGAAGATCCCCAAATCTCCAAAACAGATTTGGGGATCTTCATAAGAGGTTAGCTCTTGGTTTAGAAAGATATTTGGTATGTGACGCACAAGTGGGACTCTAAAGTTTAGAGTTAGGACCACCTAACAGAGAAGCCTTGTAAGTGGCAGGTGGCTTAAACACATGTCTTCAGATATTTGTAACATAGGTCCCCAAGTCTCCAAAATAGACACTCTGACACAGCGCCCCCTGTCAGCCGCTATCTCAGACATGCTTTGAAACAAACACAGAAAATGGAGGTTGCTCAAATCAATTTATAAGGCAATATTCAGCAGGTGCTTTAAGGAAAGTGGAGTTTACACAAATACAAATAGGAATCCCCAGCACTCTTGCAAATAGCCAGCAACTAATCATAACTTTCTATCTTTAAAATAAAAGTCAGAGAATTAGTTACATACATCTGCAGATAAGTGTAAAGTAAGTGGCTGGTGGCTTATCACATATCTGCAGATGTATGTAACTAATTCTCTGACTTTTATTTTAAAGATAGAATGTTACGATTCATTGCAGAACCAATAGCTCAGAGTGATGATAAATGGCAAACTGAAACATGGCTGTCCCTCCAACAAGACAGACAGGTGTGTGGGATGGGGATAGAAATGGAGAAGGGGTGGTATTTGTTTGATTAGGATATAGGGTATACGTTGTCTGAGGAATGGAAGCGTTCCCCCTTTGGTTCCTTTGCCTTTCTCTCCCTCCCTTGGCTATGACGTCCCTTTGCTAGCTTGTTCTTTTTTTTTCAGACAGGACATAGTGCAGTAATAGGGGTCAGACCTTGGGGTTGGTGAAATGTGGGGAAGGAGTTTGGAGCATGACAGGGTCACAGGGCATGCACCAGTTTTTAACTTTTAAGCTTAGTCCTTCTAGCTGGGTCTAGCTGGGTCTAGCTGGGTCTAGCTGGGTAATGGTGATATGACACCCCCACCATGTATGGAGCATGACTTGGTTTAAAGGTGCAATAGCTGGAGAGTGACCAAGGTCTGGTGCCTTAGGTCAAGATCTACCATTCTTGCTTGTAATGGGCAAGGTTCCTGAGCCAATCACGCTTGCTGCCACCTAGGACAGCCTAATAATGTAATTGGGCCAGATCCAGACTTAAGTTCATTTGAAGTATGCAAGCATACTGTAGTAATGCACTACTAAGTATAATGTACTCTCCCGGGCACTCCCATAGTATGCATGTAACTTAGCTGATTTACGTGTTCAAAACCCTACCTTAACTTTTCCCTGCGTATCTCTGCTCGTACGTATCGCCTTGGCATAAGTAAGTGCCTAACCCAACCCATACTGCACAATGTAAATTTCTCCCTCCACCCACAATGCGTATAACAGCTTGTGTAGAGATGTCACGCACTTTCATACGTAGTTACGAACAAGTTAGGTACACATCTGCCACGTGCATGCGCAGTGCGTTCCCACAGCCAGATTTACGCATGCCGCATGTGTAAATTAGCTGTCGTTATTAGCTCTGGATCAGGCCCATTAAGTCCCATTAAGGCCCAATAAATCCAATTAAAGAACTAATAAATAGACTATGCCTCCTTTTATAACTGCAATTCTAAGTCTCTGTGTCGTTATTGTGTCTCAAATTATTGCCTGTTAGGTTTGGGAGAGAGTTGTGTTCTCAGTCGTTTAGCAGTTGATGTTTATGTTATACACTTATACGCACAACTATACAAAAGAAGGTGTCTAAAGAGACACCTGGGTATAAAGAGACACCTGGGTATAAAGAGACACCTGGGTATAAAGAGACACCCGGGTTGATAGGTACAATAGGGAAATAGCAGCTGTTGGTGGGGGGAGTCTTACTTACTCACCCATAAACTATAGACAAAAAGGAGGAAAAACCACAGCGCTGTATAGGGAAATTATATAGAAAAATGTAAATTCACCAATGTTGAAAATATCCAAAAATCAAGCAGCAATAAAATCTATACAAATTTATTGTTATGAGATAAATAAATAAATAAAAAACCATATAACACAACGATTCAACAATAAAAAGGTGTAAACTTCTGGTCTGCTGACAACTATACTGAGTCCAGCTGTATACACCTTTTTATTGTTGAATCGTTGTGTTAACTATACGCACAACTACCCAAATATCTGGGGCTACCTGGGGCACTGAATGTAGTGAACATGCTATAGATGTATTTGTAAAAGTGAGACATGAGGTAGGCTGTGGCTATTCATAACTGCACACAATGTTGCCTTTGGATTGCATACAATTAAGGCATGTAGTGTATAAATACACAGCAGCTAAGCTCAATGCAGCTACATGCCCAAATACTGTGCTGCTAGCCGCATAATCGTTCATTTTCTCCCCTCCAAAGGGGACATAGAATTACTATTTAACCATACCACACATCCATATCTTTAACCCAATCACCCAATTAACACCAATTCTTCAGATATCTGTCTGTGTCATTGGACTCTAGGAAGGCAAGAAGGTTTAATGGAATGTTGAGCTACACATGGGCTGCAGGGTACCGTGTATTGAGGACAGAACAATATGTATCGAGAGGGCTCATCTATACTGTACATTGTAATAAGAAGTAATATTAAGTCCTGCTGGACAGGGAGGGTTAAAGTTAGGCTGCTACAAGTGGAAGGTTAAGGTAAAGGTATGGTGAACTTGCCTTATATCGTTGACTTTTTTGGGGGAAATTGGCTGGCTGCTGACAGGAAGTATTCTTGATGCGGTTGTCTTACAATTACATCCCACGTCGCCACTCTACATTTTTGATGGGCTTCTTCGGAAAGTAATCCATATAACTGGCAAACCACACTCTATTGGATGGATCAGAATCTTGGATCAGACTTTGTGATTGGTTAGGGTGAATGCAGTATGAAAAACTTTTGCAATCAGATTCTAAACTGCAGAAGTTGGGGGAAATGTTGATATCCTGAATATTACATATTAAGTTCAGTATTTTGCCTTCACTGAGAAAAAAATATCATAAGCAAACTTAAAATATGCAGTAATGAAAATGGTGTATGACGGACCGATATCTCAAAATATCCATCATGCCTTCATTGACTTGACATAAATCCAATCTGATTAAAAAATCCTCACAGATAAAAGCTTTCCCAAGCCTTATTAAATGTAACCACTCAGTTATTCTACCCGCTGCCTAGATATCATGTTTATATCTTAAACCTGCCAAAGGGTCTACTTCATTATTCAAAAAACCAATAAATAGGAAAGGCACATTTTCTGTATTAAATCTTCCATTAGAATAATCTTCAGAAATAATGTATTTAATAGGTTTATAACATGACAATATGTGGTGGTGTTTAGGTAATGAGGGATTATGGAATGTGCACATAGACCACTGACATATTAGGCTTATCTTAGGCTGGGTCATGAATTTACTTTTTACATTTTTTTTCCTGTAAAATTGGCTTGGTTTTAATATAGGACCAGATCCATATCTACGTACGACACCTTAGTTATGCACGCAAAGGGCTGGATTCAGACTAAAGAAGGAGCTTGAAATTAACAGAGGAAATTTACTCCTTGGCTAAACCATGTTGATTGCAGGGGAGTCATATGTCATCTGTTGCAAACAGTATTAGAGTTGAGAGGTGATGTTTCCTATCACAAGTCTAAATAACAGTGTAATAGTAAAGCTGGTCAGTATCTGTGTGCAGTAAGCAATTTAAAAATATAGCCCTGCATGCAGAGGCGTATCTACATCTTGACCAGGGGTGCCAGCCACAGGGGGCCGTTTCCCAGCAATGCCACCTTGGCTAAGAGGTAGTAACGCCTCCTAGAACCATTTTAGCATCCAGCCCAACTCCAGACCAGCGCCGCTGGAGTCAGACTGCGGCTGGATGCTAAAATGAGGGCCGGTTTTCCTTACCTTTACAATTTCATCCACGGAGTGGGACTGCGGCTAGCATATGAGGTCCCGCGGCAGCCGAGACTGGGAAATGAAGTCTTCATTTCCCAGTCTCAGCCACCGTGGGACTTCATATGCTAGCCGGCAGTCCCGGTCGGCGGATGAGTCTGTAAGGTAAGAAAACCTGGGGGGAGGTGGGAGATGGAGGCACATTATGGGATCACTGGGGACGGGGATGAAGAAACATGATGGCAGTACTGGGGGGAACTGGAGGAACATGAAGGGATTACTGGGGGCGGGTTTTGCTCAGGTGTAACCTTCCTCTCTTAATTTCAACTAAGGTTGCAACTTTTTACAGCTTCCATCTGGGAGAACCCAGAGGGAAGCCATAGATTTATGCAAGGGGGCGGGGCTTAATTACGCTTACGCAAATTGTGTCATTAAGCCCCGTCCCGGTCAATCACTCCTGTACTCTGTAGCGTTTCAAAGGATGTACGGGGCTTGATGACATCATCAAGCCCCGCACATCCCTAGTAAATGCTAGGAATTACAGGAGTATTTGATGGCTAGTGGGGCTTGCGGGAGCTTTGCCAGCTCTCCCGGGATACTGGGAGAACTGCCCAAATTTCAGGAGTCTCCCGGATATTCTGGGAGAATCGGCAACCCTGTTTCAACCTCCTTCTTAAGTCTGCATGTGCCCTCCAGATGTTACATTCACTTTATGTGCGTATCTCATATCATTCGGAACTCAGTTCCATATGATAGAAGATCCATCCGAAGAGGCGGTTCATCCCCCCGCCTGCCAAAAAGGCGGGGGCGGGGCAAGGTGGGAAGGTTCAAATTATACAGAGTGGGCCTGGTTTAATACTTATGTGCAGATCAGCAGTCGTACAGACTTAAAGGCTGCTTTAAGGCAGGGAAATTCACTCCCCTCTTCTGTGCGGACTGCAAAACCTCTGAGTATGGCAAATGCACAAAAGTCAGGATCCAGTCCCCTGTATGGAAGTCTGGATGTGAACACTCATTTTGTTTTCTGCTACTTAATGGTGGAAAACAAGCATTATGCAGAAGTCAGTTCCAAGGTGATCAAATTGATTCTTTTGAAAGTACAGGAATGTATACTTAAGCTGGTCATACACTAGAACGTTTATCTGCCCGATCGCCCAATTATTGGGTGATTTGGCAAATAATCGCTGTAGTTAATGATCAAGATCAATTATTCAAACACCAAATAAACGCACCAGAAACGCTCTGGTACAATTATTTGATCTTTGAAACAATTTGAACAACTTTGCTTTGATTTAAGCAAGCTTCTGATATTTTATGGGAGCCAATCAGTAAGCTGAATGGCTCCCTATTCTTCAAAGTTGCTGCTGCATATCTATGTACTATACTGCTCTGACAGGTTTGAAGATATACTTTAAAGCTGTCAGAACAGCATAATACATAGATATGCAGCAGTGGTTATTGGAAGGAGTACTACAGACAGGGATCAGCCGAAGCCGCACTTCACACAGCGCAGCTTCGGCTGATTACTGTCTGTACTACTGCCTGCAATAGCCACTGTTGCATATCTATGTACTATGCTGCTCTGACAGCTCTTATGGTATCAATGCTGTCAGAACAACTTAGTACTAGCCTTTAGGATTATCGGTCCCAGCAGAGGAGGTGTATGGTGTTGATAACGGAACATTTCCATTGCAGGAAATCGTCCCATTTATTGGGACACCCCCTGCTGGGACCAATAATCGTCCCAGTGTATGACCAGCTTTAGATTTAATTATACAAAGTAGTGTAGGTTGTTTAGATGTCAAAAAGTAATTGGTATTTTAATATTTATATACTGACTTCAAAAGTGTCTGGCTATTTTGATACAGTAGTTTGACAGAGTTACATTGCATGCATGGGGTGATAAAGGTGTTATTTGTATAGGAAAGTGCAAGGAGGAACAGGAGGAGCACTGCCAGAGCCCTGCCCACTTTTATAGCTGTACCAGTGCCAGAAATTGTATGAAAATCGAACATTTCTGTTTGTAATGGATAGTATGTAGAAACGCCCTATTTCGACATTTACCTGTTCCCAAGAGGTAGGTTAGGGTTAGGCTATGGGACATGGAAGGTTAAGGTTAGGATGCTAGAAGAGGTAGGTTAGGATTAGGCTATGGGACATGGAGGGTTAAGTTTAGGATGCTAGAAGAGGTAAGTTAGGGTTAGGCTATGGGACATGGAAGGTTAAGGTTAGGATGCTGGAAGGTTAAGGTTAGGGTTAGGCTGCGGGACAGTGAGGGTTTTGAAGGGAAAGGTTAGGGTTAGGATGCTCTTACACAGCATACATAAATCTTGATAAAGTTCCATGGGAGGTATGGCTTTTGCAGCCTAGAACAGTGGAGATGGACTAAATTGTGTGATTCAGTGTCAATCCCATTCATAAACCCTGCTATCTTTCCATAAAGTGGGAGCATCTTTCTCTTCTGGGGGAGACCAGCAAGCATGGGCCTAGTGATACATTAAAATTTTGAATGACTAAAACTGATATAGGCGGACCAAGGCCACAATAAAGATAAATACATGTTTAACCCATTTTCAGAACTTCTCCTATCCTTTATAATTAAATAAACAAGAAGAGACAGAGCGTGATATAATGAATTCAGCAAGAAATTGGTATTGATCGTAATTTCTCAATCCACTGTCATGCTAAAAATCATTAATCAAAGCGGCAGAGAAGTTTCTTTAGATTTGTGGCTCTTTCTAATAATCACCTGCCTCTGTAAAATACTTACACATTGAAATTAACTTCATCCATTCAACACTCTGACATTTCATAAATAAAAATTGTCACTAATTTGATATTTTTTTAATAAACTGAAAACATATTATACAGTTCTATACAAATAAGATTGGGAGAATTGGATTGTTCACAAAATAAATATTGACAGTGTCGAAAATGACTTAATAAGATACTTTAATTTATATTTTTCATTGAAATATATTTAATCAGATGTGTAACAGCGCTCTTCCTTCTTTTGGGATATTATAGGTTGCCTTCCTTTGTAGGGTTAGCAAAGGTTATTTCAGAGTGTATTTGTTTATGCACTGCTTTGGGCCTTTTTGGATAAATTACCTTTGTTCTACCTATTACTGATGGGCTGATCCAAGACTATACTAAAGGGACAAATGCATGCGTCAAGAGGTCGCTTCAATGAAGGGAAACTGTCCTGTCACCTCTCAATAAGCAGTGGCAAATGCAGGATTTTGAAAGGGCGTTTTGCAATGTGTGTAATACAAGTTGGATGTCTTACGAGTCTTGTCATGGAACACTGCATAAAGTATATATGGCAATATATTAGGGATTTAGTTATGGTACATACTACATATCGGTGGTTTATATTAGTTTTGGGAATGGCACACTATATACAGTATATAGTATGTCATTCCTAGCCCTTTAATATATCCTATTATATAATAATATGTGCCAGTCCCAGACCAATAATATATTCCATTAATAATTTTTTTGTGGCACAGTGTTTCCTCCTCTGTGTTGGGATTCCTCCTGTGTGGCAGGAAAAGCTACGCTCCTTTACAGCGTCACCTGTAAAGCAACACCCCTTTTTAAACAACACCCGAGAAGCCATGTCCCCTTTTAAGAAGCACCCAGTGCCTCTTTCACACCATGGCAAGTAAGGCTAATCACAGACTGTTAAGAGACTGTTTACTCACCATTTAGTTGTTATTGGAGCTCCTGCTGAGCACGATGAATAGACCTGATGTCATACACAATGGGAGATTCTGGCTGAAAGCAATCTTTTTCAATGAACAGAAAGAAAAGAGAGACTTATACTTAGACTTAGTTAGTGTTCACTGCATTTGTGATATTTTTTTTTTTTATCCAGTGAAAAAGACTAATTTCAGTTGGAATCTCTCACCGTGTCTGTATTAAAGTACATCAGCTCCATTCATTGTGCTCAGCTAATGTTGAGTAAAGTTTCTTGTTGTTCCACTCACCAGGTGGGCCTGCTGTACATGACATTTCATGCCAAATATGGCAGACAATTTCCTGTTATGGGGAAAGGTATATCTGAGTACTACTGTATCTTAATTCTTGCATGTATATAACCGTAACAACTGCATCAGTTTCCCTTTTTTAGTGTTACATTTTTTTTTTATAAAATGCATTTCTGAACCTGTTTTCTAAAAGTACATCTTTCTTCCTTGCTATTTGCACTTAATGTAATGATCATGTTTTGTTCTCAAACTAATAGACATATTTTTCTGTAAGATCTTCACAACTCGGAATTATTATTCTGAATATTCATGCGCTGTTCATTCTCCTCTCCCAGCGGATTCCAACCTCACAATTACACATAGCGCTGCGCTCAGTATTTACACTTATTCCACTTGCAGTCAATCACTTTTTTTCCCTCTGACAAACCGTTCCTTAACCCATATGTCTCAGCACGTATATTTTTAAAAGGCATTTTATTGCCACTTTTATGAAATAATTTCAATTGGAATAAAAACACACTTGAAAGAATTATCGTTAAGTTACTGAGTGTTTTTTTCAGTATAACTATATTTCTTGTGCCTCTAGTAAATGGCATCAGAAAAAAAACTTTTTAGATTTTCTAGTATAAGATAAATGTTGTTTCTATTGTAAATCGTTGATTTACTTAACCCTTTGGGCTAGATTTACTAAACTGCAGAAAATATTACATACTTGAAAATGTCAGCTAGAATCTGATTGGTTGCTATGGGCAACATCACCAAATTTTCTTTTTCCGCAGTTTAGAAAATCTAGCCCTATGACTTTGTTTATAGTCCAGTTACATGTTTAAAACAAAGGGAGGGCCAATAAAGTTTCTACATTGAAATACACCCTAGTTGCTGGCTTCTTCTTTCTCCCTTTCAGAGCACTGCATGGGGCAGTTTGTGGGTGTTATTTATGCAAATCTCATTTTAAGCCCAGCCCCTGCTTAAATAATGCTATCGTTCATAGGTTTACTAGGGATGGAGAGGGACTTGATGTCATCAAGCCCTGTACATCCTTAATAAATCTTGGAGAAATTCTGCGGTTGGCCACTATGAAATTCACTTTGAGCCACATCCAGACATAAACACATCCTACATTCCATAAACTGAATGCAAATAATGGAAGGTCTACACGGTATCCAGAAACGCATGCAACTGTAGCTATATATCTCTAGCCAGGTAAGGCAGGTTGTGTACAGACTCAGCACATTAAAGAACAATGCTACTACATTCCCAGATACGTTTGTTTTCTCCAGTGATCCACGCAAGTGCTAGGACCTTCACTGTAATGTGTAGTGGAAATGGTGATTGTGTTTGTGTGCGAGCACTTTAATGAAAATGGACTGAATTCACACTTAAGAAGCTTCTGCTTCTTAGGTGCGGAGAATTAGGAAAACACCTACTACGCATGCATAGCAGGCCATTTTTGCAATCTACGTACCACTTAGGTACATATATTGAGTATGTGCGGTCTTTAAAGACCACATGGAGTAGATTAGGAAGAAGGATACTTGTCTCGGGGAGTGTTTAGGTAGAGGTGGGTGGAGGGAGGGATGTAGATTAGCTGAGGAGGGTGGAGGGGCATTCTTTGTGCATAGCTTCCTTCTTAAAAAAGGAAAATACACATGGAAATATAAAAACAGGGGGCGGATTCGGAGGCTGGACAGGAGAATTAGGTGAGGATCGGCACGCACCAAACTCTTCCTTATCTCTGAATACGGTCCAATGTGCACTAAAAACCATAAACATGAATAAAGATATCTTTAAAAAAAAAAATCTTATTTTTTAATAAAACCAATGCAATGCATAATCCGCACTCCCCATACCTGTTATATTGCATTTGGGGTGTGGGTCCCCGCATAGAAAGTCCCATTGTCAAAAATACTCCCCGCTCACTACCCTAACCCCAACCCTAACCTTAACCCGGCAGAGACATTTACTTACCTGTTCCAGGTCCGGTGATAGCAGCAGAGATGCGGCGGACGAGATGCAGCAGTAAGTATATGAAAAAGGGACATTCGAAAAGGAACTTTTGAATGTTCCTTTTTCGAAATTGAAAGCATCGTTGCGGAGAGTGTAACCATTGCATTTGGAAGGTTAACTGCTAAGACAACGGTCCAAAATAAATTGTAAAGGGTCAGCTGTCAGCAGCCCCCTGAAATTATACATGACCTGCGGCTGGCGCAACTGTTTTGCTGTAAACTGTGGTACTTATGTCTGGATCAGGGTTAATTATAGAAGCACGTCGTTTCTGTACAATGACTACGCCCCTTCACCTCCTTCCCTCCTATGAAACACCCCTCTGATTGCAAGTCAATGCTACACCGACCTGCAGTCATATCTAGATTACCATAATTGTGTGCAGGACATGTGCAGTGCAAAAGAATACACAAATACACTGCAAAATCTGGCCAGGGCCAAGCCTTCTTGTCTTTATTAGAACTTATTAAACATTTACCAAAGTTTCAGAAATTCAGATTGAATTCCAAGGAAGTTCAGTAAAATTTTAGTGTTTGTGGTAATTAATTTATTAACACTGTAAAAAAAATGTGTGT
>WWET01000144.1:155312-169392 GCA_011038615.1 Limnodynastes dumerilii | reverse complement strand
ATATAAATCAATAGACAGAACACTGTCAGGATCAGCACCCAATCAAACAATGCTCCAAAAAAGAGTATACTAAAAAGTAGCCAAAAGTAGAAAACTTTTAATATTCCTATAATGTTCCTCTCATGATGGTGTAAGAGGAAAACCGAAACGACAGTCATCGGGCTATTGCTGAACTTCATGAAGGGTAACTATAATGATGGTTGCCTATAATCATCTCTGTTACATGGATGCGTTATTATCCTGCAGAAATTTACAAATGTGTACATTATTGTGAAGTATCTTCTATCAAGTCTTCGGCATCTTTTTCATATTTTTTTCACTTTTTGCACTTTTTATTGTTACAATGGATTTATTCCTGAATGATATTGTCCACTACTTCCTCTTGTGAACATTAAAAGTTTTCTACTTTTGTATATATATATAGTATATAGTATAAATTACATATCTACATTGTTTAACATGTAAATCACGTGTTTTCTATTTTTATGTCAGCCGTAAAATATTTTGGGAAAAAAATATTTAGCTCCCAAAAGATTCCTTAGCTCAGTGATGTTATAAGGAACATCACTGTAGTAACATTAAAAAATAAATCCCTGTAGTAACATTAAAAAATGACATTCATGAAAACAATATAAATAAATTTGCCCCCCTCATTGCAAAAAAAAAAAACTGGTCCAAGAGCAAATTGCCTCTGAATCAGCACCTCTGTGCTTCCTATTTTCTGCACTCTTTGGGCCAAATCCAGACCTAAGTGCAGTTTAAGTACGTTCTCGTCGCGCTCGTAAGTACTATGCACTCCCCTCGGTCGCACGTAATTTACTTGATTTACGCGTACCAAACCCTGCCTTAACTTTTCCTTCCGTAAGTACGGTCGTAAGTATTGGATTGTCGCACGTAACTGCCTAACCTGGCCCATACTGTATCATTTAAATGCCTCCGTCCACCTACAAAGCGTATTTCCAGCCGTCGTAAGGATGACCCGCCCCTTCGTATGTATTTATGAGGAAGGTATGAACGATCAGAGTTACGACACCTAACAACTGCCGCGTGCTTGTGTAGTATATACAAAAAGTCAGAGTTACTCAAGCGGCTAACGTAAATACGCTTTCGTAGTGAGCTTAGGATTTGGATTTTATGTATAAAGGGCAGGAGACATAGGGCCTGATCCAGACCTAATTAAGTGCATGAACTTAGTTACTCCTGGGCTAAACCATGTTGATTGCAGGGGAGTCATATTTCATCTGTTGCAAGCAGTATTAGAGTTGAGAGGTGATGTTTCTTATCCCAAGTCTAAATAACAGTGTGATAGTAAAGTCAGTGTCTGTGTACAGTAAGCAATTCAAAGATATATCCCTGCATGCAAAGAATACAATTACCTTGACTCCCCCTGAAATCAACATGGTTTAGCCCAGGAGTAACTAATTTCAAGCACTTAACTATGTCTGGATCAAGCCCTATGGAACACAGCAGAAGATTGGAACACACACACAAAGATTTTAGCATAACCTGTGAGCAGTAAATTGTCACCATAAGAACATGTACTAACAGTAAGATTTTAATCAGCAGCACCAATCAGGACATCAACTCCTGGGGTGTGTAAGAAGGCATATTAAAGTAAACTGTCACACAAGCAGTTAGTGCGGGAAGCAACGTGCATGGAAAAAAAATCATAGAATGTATTCACTACAAATTTCCTAGTAAGACTTTTCAACACCTAACTGACGGTAAATGATTTATCCAATGGTATTAAAATACTTGTGGACAGGCTGTTGATCCCATTTTTTGCTTCAAGCAGCTGAAATAATTTAAACAAATCCAACCCTGAGCTATGGGTTTATACCCAGAGTGGTGCGGTACATGGGGGTATACCATGGCAGTGTCATACCGTCATCTCTCCCAATTCCATTCACTTCTATTATAATCTATATTTTAATACTGCCACTTTTAAATGTCCATTTTTAAATTTCCACTATGACCACCGGGGGGTGTAACCAGAGTCACACAAGCACAAGGGGCTGATCCAAAATTTGAAAGTAAAGTCGGGTACACACCTATCTAATCCTACATGAGATGTCACTGACAATCCAATGAGAAAGCAGATTCCTGTGTACACACTATACCAATCTACCATCATCTCTCCTAATTATCTGCTGAAACAATTGTGTCTCCGTACACACTGATGTCTATGCTGTACAGGAGACTGCCAGGAAAGTCAGACAGAAGGTCAGATGCTCGGTATTTACCATCCACTACCACCATTAAGGAGTCTACGTATCCAGCGCCTATGTTTTGTATTTACATCGGGATACCTATTATCGGAGCTGCAAATACAACTGAAAGAGGTCTGGCGGGTGCTACGGCACGCTAAACAACGCTCCATATCTACCGTTAACCTATATTGCTGGAAGCAAAATCCCGATATTGGGACATCTGACAGACGGGCTGGTAACGACACACATGACGGTGCTATATGTCAAGTCAAAGTTTGTGTCTAATTAAATCACTCTGAAACTCCAGTTTGAGATTTAGGGCCGTATTCAGAGATCCTTCTTCACGGCGAGTTGCGTGCATATTTTTAGGTATGTTTAAACAGCGCATGCGTAGTAACTTTTATTTTACGTAGTATATGTAGACTAAACGCGCGTAAGTGCCTCATAGATGGACTTGTGAATCACACTTAGGTACATACGTCTGGATATGCGACGCAAAAATATGCACGTGAAAATTTTAATAAAAATGGGCGGGGGGAGGCATTTAAATTAAGGTATGTGGGCGTGCCCAAACATGAATCACACATACGGAGGACACATACGCACGCAACTGCTCACGGAAAGTTACAAGTGGTCTATGGAGGCAGAAGTCACCGAAAGCACGGCCGAGAGAGGGGAGTGTCATGGGTGTGAGAGGGTTTGGCCTGCACCGTGCGTATAATTGCGTTCCTTCATGGAAACGGTTCTCTGAATACCCTTACTCTACAGTGACCCCTCTCTTGACTTGTGAGTACATTTAACCCTTCTCTCCACCGTAATGACATGAGGGGTTAAGGCTTATGTCAAATATTTCTGAGTACATTCGGAATATATATTGTGAGCACTTTTTTTTGCTATACAGCTTTGGACTTGCTGGGTAATTGTTGACACTCTCTTATCAGTGTCGTTTGATTGCTCCATTTGTCCATGAACACTGGAAAGAGAGCGGAATATTTGTGTGCTATCTGCTATCCCCTTTATTTTTACATCAAGTGGAACTTTCTGTCTATAACCCCTTTCACAGCACCACCAAAATGCTGTCATTAATGTAATAAAGGTAAATTATTTTTTTAATATTAAAGGCCGACCCTATATTTTATTATGTGTGTAGGTGGGGCATTACTATGTTGTTTGGCACAGGATGACAAGGTGCTGGCGCTTGTGGTTTTCCAAGCGCCAGCATGCCCTGGCATTCTGGGGCTTGCTGGTTCTTTGAAAATTGTTTTTTTTTTTTTTTAACTGGCACTAAGTAGAAATTTGTTTACTGTTGCCATAGCAAGATTCAAAAAATCTATCCAATCGGCTGGAAATGTGAAAAACCTGGATTGACAAACAACCTGACACCTTTCACGTTGCCATTAGTCCCATGTGAGACGCGGGAAAAATCCCTTCTTTTTTTCCAGAATCTGATTTCCGGGTCATTAAACCCGGGTTTACAACTTTGGGACGTCTCACATCACAACCAAATACCTGGGTTTTTGGCCAAAAACCCGGGTATTTGGTGGTGATGTGAAAGGAGTTTGACTGATTGTCTTCAGTTACTGTATATTTAAAATCTCTATATATGTTATCACATTTTGCTTAGCCATGTGGCATAAAATTGTTATGACTATTACTGAGAATTTATATCTTGAAGGTATCAGTGGTTTTTAATATATTTGATTGTATTTGTAATAAATTAATCAAATTTCTTAAGCACTCCGTTTTTACTTAGTTTTTCCAGACGGTCATACCTGCGTACACACTGCCCACATTTATCTGCTGCCGTACAGTTGGTTACCGTGATTTTTAGGACCTTTATTAAACAAATCATCTGGTGCAACCTTGCTTATAACTACAAGTCATGATCGTGGGAGCGTGCACACTGGTACAATATCATTCCAATAACTGCATAGGTGTGTCTCCTGCCTTACAGCAAAACCAGTGCTTATGTACACCTCAGCAGTGGCGTAACTTCAGCGTATGCAAGGGGCGTGGCTGCTACAGGACCTGGAGGAGAGGTGGTCCTATAGCAGTCTCCTCCCCCTGCACTGTAATCAAACTGTCATAGGCTGACACCTTAAAACAATGCTCAGCATTCCATCATTCTGTATTCCAAGGTGTGCAATTTGAAGGGGGTTAGTGCTGGCATATTAACTATGACTTTAGGGTGTACTGAGGATCATGTTTTCTCCTCTCATGCCCAAGTTAATCAGCTGAACCCCCCACCTGCTAAGTCTTCATTTTAACCAATAGGAGTGTCATGGTGTGAGTGAGCTATCAGCCATTGATTGTTTATTGGTAGGCAGTGGCATAAATCAGAAGAGACTAGTGAGAAACAGGTGGGCATATGCCATTGCATTACAGCAAATTGCATGCAACAGAATAGTATTATTCTTAGCTTATACTCTCGATTCTGAAAATCAATAGCAGTCTCCTTAAATATCCTGAAATATAGAAGTAGATTTGAAGGATGGAGATGTGTTATTACTTACACATACTTCACAAAAGTAAGCATAAGATGATGTATATAGTCTATCGCTGAGCTGTTTGAAAAGAGTGCAATAGTTAAGAAAGTAATTTGCTATCTCAATAGGTTTATTCTTTTGTGTTGTGACTGGGACCTCAATTTCAATCAGTGCTTCTTAGCTCAGACAGAGAACCGTAGGCCACCACCAGAACTGACAAGTGAAAAGAGATTAGGTACTTAACAGCTCAGTTGCTTGGTAGCTGGATCCCAGAGTGAATCTAAAAAGAATAGGAATAAAAAACCTTCAGGGGGATAGAAAGTCTGAAAAAAGGAAATCTCCTATTTGCAGCTGCAGATGAATATAGTGCTGCCAGCTCTTTTCAAAGAAAGCCTAATTTCACCACCACGTTTTGTTTTTTTTATTTTTTGCTTTTGTGTGCTCAGCATACTTCATTTATTTTTATTTATTTTGTCTTCTATCCCTTTCCAAGACGGACGTTTTCCAGCCATATTTACTTTCACGGCTTCCCTTTGTGTGGTTTGGACGTCATTTTATTTGTCTCGCCATGCCTTATGCGCAGCCTTCTGAAAGGCAACAACCATTGAGGCTGATCCAGAAATAGGAGCTATAAAATGCAAAAAACAAACAAACAAGATCAGATGTGCCCCAGGACAAACCCTGGTGCATTGTGAGGGGAGCAAATAAGTTCTTTCTATCTCATTTGCACACAAAAAATATTTTTCCTTATAGCATACATCAGCCTAAAGTTTGAACTGTAATTTAGAGATTAACAAGGAAATGTCACATTTTTACTCAATTTAGCATTTCAATTACTTCTGAATGTATCCCATTTGACCCCTCTCCTTCCTTCCTTCCTTCCTTCCTTCCTTCCTTCCTTCCTTCCTTCCTTCCTTCCTTCCTTCCTTCCTTCCTTCCTTCCTTCCTTCCTTCCTCCTACCCTCCTCATCCTTCCTTCCTTCATTCCTCCAACCCTCCTCATGCTTCCTTCCTTCATTCCTCCAACCCTCCTCATCCTTCCTTCCTTCCTTCCTTCCTTCCTTCCTTCCTTCCTTCCTTCCTTCCTCCTACCCTCCTCATCCTTCCTTCCTTCATTCCTCCAACCCTCCTCATGCTTCCTTCCTTCATTCCTCCAACCCTCCTCATCCTTCCTTCCTTCCTTCCTTCCTTCCTTCCTTCCTTCCTTCTCCTTTTCTTCTCTCATCCTCAATCTCCCCCTCTTTCTCCTCTCTGTCTTTTCCCTCTCTCTTTCTCTTACTTTCTGTCTCTCTCGCACTACTCTCTCTCTCTCTCCCTCCCTCATAGTTCAACATGGTTTTGCCGAGGTTCAGATTTGTACCTGGAGATTGCTCGGAATGATAGAATGGACCGTTAAGTCACCTGTTTACCTCCCCATCATGCAATCATGCACCGCACAAAAGTATGGAAGCCTAAAGTGTGCGCAAATGTGGTTTCCAAATATAGTCTTGATCCAGTCCATACCTACTACGTTTTATTCTAGAACTGACAGAATTGTATTTTCCTTGACAGAGTAAAACAAAAAAATTGTCGATGTCTTATAAACAATTGTTTTAAAGAAAACATTTTTCTTCTCTTATGAGAGTTCATCTATTCTCCACCAGGAAAACATCTTTTTTTCTGTCAATGTTTTATAACATTTCCTTTTACATATTTGTTTCCCGGAGCACACCATTAAAATATCATTGAGTCATTTGTTTTTATAGTAGTATATATGGTATATTGAAACCTTCTGCTGTAGGTGTTTGATCTTGCTCTCAAATTTACTGGCAGCAATAATTTTAAAATACAAAGCAATAAAACAAAATATAATAAAGGTATTTTATGGGTGTTTTTAAGTAATATCTATATGCCATTCTCTTAGTGATTTTTTTGGGGGGCAGAATATATATATATATATGTGTGTACTTTGTTAAAGGTGGCTATGTTCTAATAGTAACCGGAATGCCTCATGCATTATGAAACCTCAATTGGCATAATATAAAATGAGTTAGCTGGTACTTAAATGAGCCATTGCGTGCCTACCCAGCAGCACTTTCAAGGTCGTCTTTGATGCAATGTTGGAGCTAGGAGATTTTAGAATTTACTGCTGCATACACAATCTACTTTTTTTAAAAAATCCCTGAAAATGCCAATAGACTAAGCTCTAGAATAAAAACAACTTTTTTTGTATCATTTCATTTTGCTTCAAATTATAGAAAGATAAATTGTTAAGTGATCATCGAAATTTATTTTTCAAACATTTTATTCACTTGTCAGAACAGTAACAGAATTCAGAGTCTTGCAGTAACAGAATACAGGACTGATTGAAAGTAGTAACAAGCCACAAAGAGGCTGATCCAGATTATTATACCTAGGATCCATGTCAAATTGGAATGCTATTAGTCAGACAAATGAAATGGGCATTTTAGAGAAAGGAGGGTGAAAAGCCACTGCGAGGGGGATAGGTATCTTTAGGAATTTTTTTTATCCTTTCTCTGGATTTGAAACAAACCACTGGAGTCTTTGGAACATTACATTCTTTGTATATGCATGTTTGCATCATAGAAGATTTTGTATCTTTTCTACAAAGTCACCTTTTTCAGATTTAAATTTTAGAACTATTTTTCTACATTCTTCATAATTGTAAATTGTTTTGTCATCTGTTTATCGGAGTTTAAATAATTTTGCAAAGCTATTATAAGGAGATAAATGTTTAAAGAAAAAAAATACAGTCATTGGTCCAGATCCAGACTTAATAATAACAGCCAACACAAGTGGCATGAGTAGGTTGAGCTGTGTGAGTGCACGTGTGGCAGAAATTATGATCAGAACTCTGAACGTACAGTATTGGGTTACATGTGTTCAGAGTTCCATACGTCTGTGCGTGCCAACACTCTGTACGTGCAGGGATCAGCGCTATATTTTCCACTGGACAGTTTGGGCTACTGCCCAAGGGCCCCCACACATCAAGGGGCCCTTCAGCAAAGCCCAGCACTAGCCCAAACTGCCCAATGTAAAAAACGGCCCTGTTTTAGATCATTCTGCTGGAAGCTGCAGAGGAGAGAGGAGGGACTAAGGGCCTGATCCAGACCTACGCTCGGATGCGGTTTTATGCTGATTGTAAGCGTAAAAACTGCCATTTGTACTTACTGCGCATGCGTGGTGCAGATGATATGCTCATGTTACGGTCTGTAAATCTTTGCGTATGGGCCTTAAACGTAACCGCTTCGTAGTACCGATCATGGGGGCGTGCCTGCCATATGAAAGCCGTAACCAGTGGTGGGCTGGGCCGGGAGGCATGTGCCCCCCGGGCCGCACCAACATTAGTGGTTCAGGGCTGGATGCTTAAACGTGCCCCCCAGTTCCCTATCATGTCTCTCTAGCCCCCCCCAGAGGGAGCACCCACACTGTACAATGATTAAGAGGGAGCACTTACACAGTACATTGATTAAGAGGGGAAGGCCCACACTGTACACTTACTAAGAGAGAGCACCCACACTGTACATTGAATAAGAGGAGAAGGCTGACACTGTACACTGACTAATATCGAACACCCACACTGTACATTGATAAAGAGGAAATGCCCACAATCTACCCTGTGAAAGAGTAGACACTCACACTACACAGTAACTTAGAGGGAACACCCACTTAGTGCAGCCCCTCTTTTGGAATGTGTCAGAAGTTTTATTCCTCCTAAGTCTTTGTTGTAGAGAGTTCTGCTTGGGGGGCACAGATCCATGCACAGAATGCGGTAAAGGTATATGTCGTATTGCCAGGGTTGGCGACTTTTTAAGGCTTCCCTCTAGGATGCCATTGATGCCTGCAAGGGCGGGGCTTAATGACACGATTTATGCTAATTGCATCATTAAGCCCCACCCCTGTCAATCACTATTGTGATCTCTAGTGTTCTAGGGGTGGGCAGGGCTTGATTACATCATCAAGTCCCGCCCATCCCTAGTAACTCTAGGGATTACAATGGAGTTTATTAGGGGGTCAGACTTGTGGGAGATTTGCCGGCTCTCCCAGGATACCGGGAGAACTTCCCAAATTTCGGGAGTCTCCCGGATATTCCGGGATATTCAGCAACCCTGTGTGTTTCTTAATGAAATGTGCGGATATCTGTAAATAAGCTGAGCAATAACATTCATCAATAATTGTGTATATCATTTTCATTTGGCTGCTATGTAGAAGGAGTTGCAATTGTTAAAGTCATAACCTTGATGGACACACTCTGATTACAGCTGGTGTAATATTCAGGCAGTGGCTATAATTGCAGTCTGGATAGTTATTGCTGCTTCATTATTTATTTATGCTCATCTACTTATAATTTAATATATTGTGTGTCAATTTTAATGATTGAATTGCTCTAAGTTTTATTTGTAATGGATATGAGTGATGTGGTTGTAAAATCACTGATTAAAGACAGTTTCCATACAACCGTAAATAAGTTATATATTGTATATTGTAGCTTGGTTAATCCATCCCAAGAGTCATCCTGTCATTCCTGAGGTCAGTAATGGGAATGCGAGCTTAGGGAATTGCTTTAGTGGAATTCATTTGAATTGAAAGATGTTTCCAAGGTTTGATAAACAAACATTTCTGTCACATTTGCATACCCTCCAACATTTTGTAATGAAAAAACAGTACACTCGGGGAAGATGTCCGTGGAGGGGGTGTGGCTTGTATCATGAAGGGGGCATGGCTTTAGTCTGCTCTCCTTTGCATACATGAAGAACCCGCAGGAGAAGGTCTTGTTACTATAGCAGACCTGTAGGAGTCTGTCCCTGCAGCTCTACTATAGTGGTCTGATGCTGCAGGACAGGAAAGCGAGTATAAGGGGGGAAGGAATTGCCGGGTAAGAATACAGTACAGAAGCTCTATTAGCTGGTACAGACTGTTAAAACATGGTATTGTACTGGCTAAATAGGAACAGTTGGAGAAGGGGGGGGGGTATGCATTTGTATAATTACAGAAAAGGATGCAAACATGGGCCTGTTATTAGGTGCTTAAAGGTGGTCTTAAAAATTTTATTTTGAAAGTACACATCTATGAGCAATAGTAGAGCACATTCCACAATGGACAAGAGCTTGTGTCAGTGTATAAGCACTCTTGAATGCGTTGATACCCATTCACCATCCCTCACCGGCTTACCTATTGCAGCACAGGCCATTACCATCTTCCTCTATGTCAGTCTGCCCATATAGCCACGAAGCCACGGCACCCGTGAAACCACGCCCCCTTTTAAAATTTTAATTTTGTTTATCATTTTTTTATTTATTTTTTATTTTCAATGTGGGGGGTTTCTAGGCAACCAGAAACCCCCCCTGGGTGTGCCACTGGGTGGAGGCTTCCCTGCAGAAAGAAGCATGAGTGCATTATGAGCAGGTTTGGTCATGTTTCTGTCACACCATGTGGTATGAGACCCGCATTCATGTACAGGACCCTCCTATAACTTGGGAAGGGGATTAGGCCCTTTATGGATTTTTCTCTCTCTCAGGGAATTGTAATTGACACCCTTGTTGAACCTCTTTGATGTTACTGTGCTCTTGTTACCTTATTGTTATGTCAAATTGTTTTGTTCCGTATCTCTTTCTCTTTTGTTTTGTCTTGTTTAAGAAAGAAAGATAAAATGTCAATGTCACATATGTAAGTTGTATTCATATCTATTTGCTTCAATAAAAACAGTGTGAATAAAAGAAAGTCATTTTTTATATATTATTATTTTACAGAAAAATAATTTTCCATAACCATGACAACTGAAGTTTTTCCTCTATTGATAACAGTTTATATCCCTTAAAAACACATTCTTCTACCCTGCACTTGCAGAGCATATTTGTAGGCTTAGCAGCAGAGAGCTCGCGGCTTTGTGCATTTATCCCACGTGCCGTTATTTACTTTCCATCCAGAGTCGTGATTACTTGCGCTTGTGAATTGATCTCACCAAACCGTCCATTTCAGCCTGCAAGTATGCACCGCGGGATACTTTACTATTTTGCACTATGATCTGGATCGGGGCCACTATCTTTAAACACAACCAGGCCTGGCAACTGAAATCTCGGGGCCCCGGTACACTTATGATTTTGGGGTCTTCCATTCCTCCTCAATAGTGTATTGCAGAGGTTCCTCTGAACCTCGGGGCCCTTCATGGCTGTGCCCCTTATCCCCCTTATCCCCCTCTGTCACCGGGCCTGAACACAACAGCTTTGTTAACCCTGTTGCTGCTGGGAATAAGGGTCCTGCTGCTACCCAAAAATCAGAATCTAAAAACATCACAACAACATTATATAACAACATTATATAACATAAACATTTCTGGCTAAATAGATGATGTAACCGATATTTCCCAAACACTTGTTACTCTGTAGAAATTTGGTAATTTAACAAATGAAATGTAATCCAGAAAACACAAAGGAGCTGATACAGAGTTACACCTTTTTTAGGCGCAGTGTAGACCTGAGCAATACCATGTTGAATAGAAACGGGAGGTAGATTTTACATTGTGAAAGCAAAATTATAATTGAGAGGTGAACATTCTTAGCTCATCTCAAATTTGTAGCTTAAACATAAAGGATGTCACAAAACGCAGGATTTACCACCTGTCAGTTCTCTCTCCAGGCGTGGCCGCTCTCTGCCTCTAGGGAAGTGCCACTCTCAGTAGTGGCAGCTTCATGTCTGATGTCCACCACATGTTTCCCGTTGTGTTGCTGGTGCCAAACACTGCTGTCCTCCAGTGAATGGGTGCCGCCATCTTGGATCTGTGCACATGATCTGCAGCAGCCAACCGGGAGCAAGCCAGGCAAAGCACATGATTTGACTATCCAGTCAAGAGCCAGGGCACCCTCTATAAACCCAGAGCACTGTATCCACAGTGCCAGAACCATTTAGTAATTCAAGGTGCCCGGTTCTTGTTTACTCCTTGGGAGATCTCTGTCTGCAGTCTTCAGCCTGCAGCAATCAGCCTGCAAAACCAGCCAGCAGTAATTAAAATCAGTCAGCAGTAATCAGCCTGAATTTTCCAGTCAGCAGTGAACAGTCTGCAGACTGCTATTCCAGCTTTTGACCTCTGCTGTCTGCAGATTGTTATTCCTGGTCTAATCCAGGCCAAGTAAAGTCCTCTTCCAGTTTAGGTCTCCTGGTCCTATACAGGTTAAGTCAAGTCCTGTTCCAGTTCATGTCTCCTGGTGCAGTCCAGATCAAGTCAATCCTGTTCCAGTTAATGTCCATTACTGGTCCAGGTAAAGTAAAGTCTAGTCCCAGTCCAGTCCAGTTCAAGTCAAACCTTGCCACAGTCCAGTTGTGGTCCAGTCCAGGTCAAGTCAAGTCTTGCTCCAGTCCAGACCAAGTCAAGTCTTGCTCCAGTCCAGTCCTTGCTTGTTACTTTTTTTGCGTATAATTAAGAACCTAAAGTAATCTTAAGTGTGAACACGGTCCAAAGTTCCTACATACAAAATAATTAAAATTAATTATCTCCCCTTACTTTGCAAAATGGTTTAACTGAACTGTACATTTGCATCTGTTTTGCCCTTAGTCTCACACTCTGGATCAGTCCCAATAAGTAATGTGGTAATTGTGGACACGTGGACGGATTCTGTGTGACGGTCATACCAATCACACAGAATCCGGAGAAGCCATTATTTCTGTGGCTCTGATCTTAATTGAAAACATCAGTAGCTGGTGATCCTGTTTCAAAGCTTGTCAGCTTGTGTACAACTGCCACACTATCTATTGTGTTTTGAGGATTTGTGAAACTTAGGCATACCGGATTGTTTTGGGTTTTTTTTGCCAAATTTATTTATGACATTTTTACATAGTAACAAATATTTTGGATATATCAATCATGTCATCTATTTAGCTAGCAATTTTTTTGGTTATATATTGTTGTTGTTTCTTATTGTGGTAAATTAAAAAAAAAACATTATAAATGTAAGTGCTTTTTTATAGTAAAGCATAATTTTTATTTTTAACAATAACTGGTTGTATTAAGTGTAGTTCAATAAATTCCAAAGGATCACCTATTGAAAATGGATTTCTATGGGACTTATTGATCTACTCTAAAGCTATATTATTAATTATTTATTGTAAGGTTTATTGCACCCATAATAAGGGTTTTATACTCTGCATTTTTCTCCACTGGCACTTTACTCGGAGGTAATAACCCTAGCGCCTGAATACCCCCTACTATATACCCTCATATATATATGAGTGTATATTTTTTCTTTCCACTAATTTTTGGGAGACTTTAGACATCTCCAGGTGGTTTTCTAGCTGCTCTCTGGGTCACTTGCACTTTTAAGTCGGTGGATCACTTCTATTTATTTCAATAAATTCCAAAGCCTGCTGCTATTAAGGACCTAGGACCGTATTCGCAGATCCGTTTTCACGTGGAGTTGTGTGCGTATTTTTAGATACATTTTAACTGCGCATGCGTAGTAACTTTATTTACCTAAGTTACGTAGAATATACGCACGTATGTGCTTTAGGCACGGACATGTGAATTGCACTTGGTGACATACGTATGGATGGCCGGGGTTGAAATACGTACTTGAAAATTTACATGAAAGTGGGTGGGGGGGGCATTTAAATGAACGCTTGAGGGAGCGGCTATAAAGAATTGCACGCACGGAAGATATATACACATGTAAGTACACACGTAAAGATTAGTGTGGCCTATGGAGATGTAAGTCTACGATGCCGGGAGAGGGGAGTGTCGTTGGTGTTGGTAGGTGTTACCTTGCTACATGCATGCGTATAATTGCGTACTTTAAAAAAAAACGGATCTGTGAATACGGTCCATGATTCCTACCTGAACGTAAATGCTGATTGCCGTCCCTGGCATGCGGAAGACAAGTGCCCTCCGTACGGATCTCCTATCGAACGGGAAATCCGTAGCCTAACCTCTAGAACGCTCATGCGCAGATATTACATTTAGGGGCTTGCGTAAGTCCCCTAACTTTATTACATGAGGATCGGGGCCTTTTTTTTTTTTTAACCCCTTGCTAACCTGAGCTTTTGCAAGGATCGGGGCTAAGTTGTAGTTGTATCCCACAGCAAATAATATTTAGCTTTTATCCTGCGCAATGTGCTGTACGCTGACAAAGGGTCCAAACTATCACAACAGCACAAACACTCTCTAAATAATGGTAATAAAAAAAATACCACAATAACCACAAATATAAACAGGGGAAATCATTGGCACACGCGTGCTCCAAACAGACAGAGAGCTCGTCCATCTGGCCCTTCCCTCGCAGTCATCCCTAACAGATCCCTCAAACAACACATTGTGTCACAGGCTGCAAACTACCAGCACACTACACAAACAGCGCACCAAGATACCACGGATAGAGGGACCTGGGGGGGGGGGCG
>WWET01000144.1:97038-109865 GCA_011038615.1 Limnodynastes dumerilii | reverse complement strand
CTAAATAATTTCGCAAATAATTGCCGATCATCGTGCTTTCTATTCACTAGGCGAATAAAAGTTTTTTTTATAGGAACCTAGTGACAATGCTCAGGTCCCTATCCGTATTTCAGCATTTTGTCTTTTAGCAATAATACAATAAATTAGAATTATATCACATAATCAGAATGACATCTTTCCACTGGCTTTTATGCCCCCTGCAAATCATGCAGACATTTTTATGCCCCTATACAATAGAGTTTTGTCTTATTTTTCTGGAATACGTCCTTTATCCATTGCATTGATGAATGCAAGAAAAATGTTTTCCTACAAACAGAGCAATTTAATCGTTGTCCTTCCAGCATGAGCATATTGTAAGCACATTTTAATAGTTGGAAAGTTTATTTTTGGAATTGCATTGTCTATGTAAATGATCACTGTTTGCATGAGCCCAACAACTAATAACATTTTCATTTGTTTAATTAGTTAATTCAGCAGTTCAATTATTATTTTTTTTTTTTACATTAACAAGAAAAGTTGTTTTTTTTTGTTTTTTTTTGCTTTGTTGGTAAGCAAAATAAACAAAATTGATTAAATGCTTCTTCAAACTTATAAGACTGATTAAACAGGTGTTTTGCATACAAATTACTTTATTTTGGCCATGTTCTTTTGGGAAATCGAAGCATGCTTTACAAAATGAACAGCGACACATTCACTTCTGCTTTGTGCTAATGCAATAACTTAAAGGGAAGTTTATTGCACTGTTATTTGTACTGCTGAGAATACCTGAAACCTTTTACTGATAGAGTACAAATATCTCCTTTCATATGCAGGGCCGCCATCGGGGTATCCTTCCGCCAATACTTGCTGCTCAGAGTTGTTCAATAGTCAGCCAAGTTCTTCCCTACGCATCATGACACCCCGCCCCCTTTGTGATGTCACCAATGACATTGCATAGGGGGCAGATCCGTGGCTGTTTCCTGGGACCAGCTTTATCTGACGGCAGCCCTGTTCATATGGTCCAGATCCATAACCCCCGCATGACAGCCGCATCCTGAACGCTAGATTGGTATTTACGGTATGTTTTACTGGCAATTTGCATGCCAGATGTACCGCAATGGATCTCCAGACATACGGGACTCAGTTCAGTACATCTGGAGATCCGTCCAACAGGGCACAGCATCCCCTCTGCCCTCCTAAACTCCGTAAGGTGGGTGGGGGAGAGGCATTTAAATTATACAGTAGGGTAGGTTGTAGGGGGTTACGCGGATCAATTGCCGTTCAAACTGCCAACCAGCACTTGACAGCATAAGTCACCGAAAGTCTGCACGAGAGAGAGAGGAGTGACAGGGGAGTTCACTCACCTCTCCCTGCAAACTTCCTGATCTCTGTGCGCGTGGTAAACACACGGAGGCCAGGATCAATTTTAAATGAAACAATTTTTTATTTTTTCAGAGTGGACATCTCTAGCAGGGATCCAGGAACGTTCTTCAGGGTCGTACCCCTCCCAGTGAATCAGATAATGTAACTGGCCCTGCACCCATTTGGAATAATGGATATCCTCAATCACGTATTCTTCGTGACCGTCAATAATAACTGGTGGTGGTTTGGTGGGTGCCACAAGTCCAAATCTCCTAGAAGTATGAACTGGTTTAAGCAGGAAAGCATGAAAAGTGGTTGGAATGCGTGCATTTCTAGGAAGTTGAAGTCTGAATGCTACTGGATTTATCTTTCTGATAATTTTGAATGGCCCAATGAAGCGTGGTCCCAGTTTGGCAGATAGTTGCTTAATCCTGATATTTTTAGTGGATAGCCACACTCTGTCTCCCACCTTGAATGTTGCTGGTCTTCTGTGCTTATCCTCTCTGTTTTTCATTCTGAATGCGAACATCCGCAATGCCCTGTTGACTTTTTTCCAGATCCCTCTTACTCTGCTCGTGGCCCTCAGTACTTCTTGGTCTGTGTCAGGAATGAATAAAAAGTTTGCCCTGGGATCCTTGAAGACAAAAGAATGGTGAAACTTTAGTAGATGAATGACAAGAGTTGTTGTATGCGAATTCTGCCCATGAAATGTTGTCCGCCCAATTATCCTGAAATTTAGAAGTAAAAAGACCAAGAAATTGCTCCAAGGATTGGTTGACTCTTTCAGCCTGGCCATTACTTTGTGGGTGATACCCAGAAGACAGACTGATCTTGATATTGAGACCTCTGCAGAACACTCTCCAGAATTTTTTATATGAATTGAGGGCCACGATCAGAAACAATATCAATAGGAAGTCCATGAAGTATAACAATGTGCCTGGAAAACAGAGAGGACAGAGACTGGGCATTAGGCATGTTCTTCAAAGGTACAAAGTGTGCTATTTTTGAAAATCGATCAACCACCACCCAGATAGTGGTAAATCCTGCATAGTTAGTGAGGTCTGTAATAAAATCCATGGACAAATGGGTCCATGGGCGTTTAGGGACTTGTAATAGCAGAAGAGGTCCTGGCGGGCACCCACGTGTGGACTTGTTTCTGGCACAGACTTCACATGCTTTCACAAATTCCTCTACACTCTGAGTAAGAGAAGGCCACCACACAGTTCTGGAAATCAATTCTTTGGTTCTTTGAATACCTAAATGACCTGCAGACTTGGGAATGTGGTTTTCCATCAGGACAGCTCTTCTTAGTCTGGTACAAACAGGCGATGAGGAGGTTTCTCTGGTGGACTAGATCCCTGTGCCTTCATTATTTGTGACTGTAAGTCTTGGGTAAGTCCCAGAATGATAGATTGCGGAGGAATTACTGGTTGAGGGGGAGTGGCCGACATATGGACTGGAAGGAAAGAACAAAACAATGCATCAGCTTTTTTGTTTAAAGAGCCGGGTCTGTAGTTGATAACAAAGTTAAACCGGGTGAAGAATAGTGCCCATCTAGCTTGCCTAGGGCTCAGACGTTTAGCAGATTCAATATAAGCGAGATTCTTGTGGTCCGTAAAGACAGTGATGGTGTGGGTAGATCCTTCCAGCCAATGTCGCCAGTCCTCAAAAGCCAATTTGATGGCTAACAGTTCATGGTTGCCCACGTCATAGTTCTGTTCTGCTGAATAAAACTTCTTGGAAAAGAAGGCACAGGGATGTCATTTAGAGTCACTCAGGTCCCTCTGGGAAAGGACTGCTCCTGCCCCCACATCGAACGCGTCTACCTCCACTACAAAGGGTAGACCCAGGTTTTGGTGACAAAGGACCGGAGCTGATATGAAAGTTGTTTCAAGATCCTGGAATGATTTTTTAGTTCTAGGAGTCCATATTCCAGGATCGGCCCCTTTCTTTGTTAAGTCTGAGCTCGGAGCAATAATGATAGAGAAATTCTTTATGAATCGTCTGTAATAATTTGAGAAACCTTGGAACCTCTGTACTGCTTTGAGGTTCTCAGGTTGTACCCACTCCAAGATGGCCTTGACCTTGTCTGGGTCCATAGAGAAGCCCTGCGGGGAAATGACAGAGCCAAGGAAGGTGACCTATTGGACCTCAAATTCACATTTCTCGAGTTTAGCGAATAAGTGATTGTCCGGTAATTTCCTGAGTACTTGCCGGACATGTTCACGGTGGACCTCCAAGGAAGGTGAGTAGATGAGAATATTGCCCAGATATACCACAACGAATCTTCCCAGAAAGTCACGGAGAACATCATTAATGAGGTCCTGGAAGACCGCCGGTGCATTACAAAGTCCAAAGGGCATGACTAAATATTCATAGTGTCCAGAGTGAGTGTTAAAGGCAGTCTTCCACTCGTCACCTTCACGAATACGCACCAAATTTGAGTTCATGTGTCTGGTTTCCCCCAGCTGTCTCTTAATTAAGTCTCCTTAGCCAGAACTTGTTGCTGATTGGTGGGAGGTCCTTTAAATAGTTGTGTCTGGGGAAACTCCAGCGTCGACTATAGAGTCTGTTTCTCAGTTCTGTGACCGGCCAATTAATCTTGTGTTCCTAGTGCTTTCAGCCTAGTGATCTGACCGTTGTTTGACCCACTTACCTGCCTTGATTCCTGCCTCAGTTCCCTTTGTGTATCCTGCCCTGGTTCTCACCCTTTATTGTACCTACCTTCCCCGCTGTACCTTTTTATACCTTGAGTGCCTGCTTAATGTTACCTCTTCGGAGGCCCCGCTGTGTGTGTGTGTGTACTTGTGTGTGTGCAAGCCCTGGTGCGTCTTGTCCAGTCCCGTGAACAATCTTCTGTCCATCATGCCGTGTTCTGTGTTTTCCGTAGTCCGTCGCAGTCTGGTCTCTTCCGGACTGGCTCTATTCCCGCTTACTTTACTGCTCCCTTCCCCTCAGTCTGGTATTCACTCCGGGTTTCCTCTTCTCTTCCTTGAGTCTGGTTCAACGGGGCACGACCAGACTATTGGGATGCAGCCAAACCCATCCACACCATCAGGGGCTCTGGTGAAAACCGCCCAATAGCAAAGATAACGGGTCCCGGCAGTCGACTCGGTCACTACCTCTCTCTCCTCCGTAAGTGCCCCGGTACTCTGCCAGGTAAACCCGGGGTGTCGTAACAGGTACGAATTGCATACAGTTAATTTATTAAGTCCCCGGTAATTGATGCAGGGCCGGAGGGAACCATCTTTTTTGGCAACAAAGAAGAACCCGGCCCCTACCGGGGACTTAGAGTGACGGATGAAGCCCTTCTTGAGATTTTCCTCAATATACGCTTCCATGGCTTGGGCTTCTGGTTTTGCCAAGGAGAAGAGCCTACCCTTGGGTAACTTGGCATCAGGAAACAGTTCAATGGCACAATCGTAGGCTCTGTGTGGGGGCAAATGATCTGCACTCTTTTTAGAGAAGACATCCATAAATTCTGCATACTGTGGGGGCAGGCCCTCAGGAACTTGGGTAATACTTCTGATAGGAAGTTTCAGGCAAGATGAAGAGCATGTCAAGCCCCAATGAATGATGTCTCCTTTTTCCTAATCGATAATGGGGTTGTGCTTCTGGAGCCAGGGGTGTCCTAAGATGACCCCCACGGATGGACAGGAGATGATCAGGAATTCCAAGTCCCACTGAGATTTGGACTGGAGTGGTATGCATCTGGATATGTCCACCCATCTAGACCGCAAGTGGTCACAGGGATATCCAGAGGCTTGACGATGACCCCCAACTCCGCTGCTAACAGTTCGTCCATAAAATTTCCAGCTGCCCCGCTGTCCACAAATGCTGTAGTCTGGACTGAAGTCTTTGGGGTGCATAAGGAAATGGGGACAATGAGTCTCTTCGCTACTTAAAACCGCGTGTACGCAATCTACGTTGCAAGAAGTAACGTAGATTACGTTCCAAAATTACTGCGCATGCGCAGTAGCACTTTTCGCAGAACTCCGGCCTCAATTGCATTGCGAGCTCTGAATCCGGCCCATAGTCCCAAGGTACGCCGGCAGAGCTGCTTTTGTTGGCTTATGTACTAGGACCCTAGCAATCATTGGCTCATCTTCCACACGGACCTCTAGGAGTGGAGCAGCAGATTCGGAATTCAGACTCGAGCCCCGTTCTGCTGACCGCTCCCTGAGGTGCTGATCTAGGTTGATAGCCAGCCGTATGAGGTTTCCAAGGATTCAGCCACAGGGTATTGCACCAAAGCATCTTTGACAAAATCAGCCAGGCCTATGCGGAACTGGGAACGGAGAGCAGGATCGTTCCAGTTACAGTCAATGACCCATCGAAACTCAGCAGCATATTACTCAGCAGACCGGCGTCCTTGATGTATGGCACAGAGTTTTGCTTCTGCGGTGGCTGCTCAGTTGGGATCATCATAAAGCAGCCCCAACGACGTGAAGAAGGCATCTACGGATTGGCATGTGGGGTCATCCGGGGGGGAGGCCGAAGGCCCAGGACTGAGGATCTCCCTGCAGGAGGGTACAGATCAGGCCTACCCATTGTTGCTCATTACCGGAAGTGGTGGGACGTAACTGGAAAAACAATTTGCAGCTTTTCTTGAAAGTCTGGAATTGACATCGGTCAGGAAGTGGAACTTTCACATCTGTTACTGTGTCCACAGGGGTGGCAGGAGGAGCAGCAATTTGAGGAGCACTGAGCGCAGCAATGACTTGGTCCTGATGATTTACATTAGCGGTGAGGTTGTGAATCACCTGACCCAGATTAGACACTTGAGTGATCAGTGCTCTGATTGCCTCAGTGGTAACTGGATCCATGAGGCCTATGTATGCTCGGTTATAATGTTACGGCACCACCGGAATTACCTGAGCACCGCCGGAATTACCTGAACTGAGAACTGAGGTGGCCGTCTGGAGAGGTGGATGTCGGTGTAATGGTACCCTGGGTTTACCTCGACAGAGAACCGAGGTGACCAGCAAGAGAGAGAGGAAGCTGGGTAGCTCACCAGTTTGTAGAGCCTGATGTCGGACCGAGTATTCGCTAGAGAAACTGATGGTGGGGATAGACTGGAGCTGGTAGGAATCCGTCAGGTTACGCCCCTTAGAGAATACCCAGAAGGGGAAAATGGGGAAGCAGGGAATGGATAAGATAAAGTGGGGTAACTAGCAAAAGTAGTACCAGAAGAGACTGGACTGTGAAAAACCACAATAAACACAAAACAGAGACAACAGACTAGAAGGGGTTAACGGAACAAACAAGACTGACTGACGGACTGGGACTTACTCACACATACACTCACACACTCATACGAACTGCCCAGAGGGCTACAAACACAGGCTTACAGGAGAAGGCAGGGAACAAATACAAAAAGGAATAATACAATAAGGTGGTAGAGGAGGAATTGGTAGACAGAGGGTAACAGGCAGGGACCAGGGCTTGACAATGGAGGGCACTCAGGAATCAGAAATAAGCAAACAAGAGCAAAGTACAAGGCAGGCACAGATACTGGAAAACAGAGTCAATAGCCGATAGGGGAGTGTTCCCAGGTAAGGCTATTTAAAGGACCTCCCACCAATCAGCAGCAAGCCCAGGCAAGGGAGGCTAATTATCAGACAGCTGAGGGAAACCAGACACTAGCATCATAGGGAGAACTTCACACCCTGCTAGGATTCCTCCTGCAGAGTGTAACACCTTATATTTGCTCTTCTTTTTCTTCTGTATTCTGCTCTGTCTTTTCTTTCTTCTTGCTCTCCTTGAGCTCCTTTCCACGCGCTCCTCAGCCGAATGCCAGTGTGATGACATCACTCCTGGCCGGCACGCAGTGGAAAGAGGAGATGAGAGGGAGGGAGGAAGCCGGGTGCCACCGCCGCCGTAAGGTAAGGTTTTTTTTGTTTTTTTATTAATAGCGGGCAGAGTGGGGGGAAATTAGGAACTTGCCACACTGACATAGGCCGCGGCTCTCACAGGCACCCGCCGCATCACATAACAGATGCGGTCGGCACCTGTAAGAACCGCGGTCTATGTGACCACTGCACGGGGTAGGGCTGCGGGAAGTGCCCCCCTTTTAGTTAACTAGGGGCGCAGCCCATGCGATTGTATGGCTCGCCCACCCCTAGAAACGGCCCTGGGTAGCCCTATGGCACTCGTAAGTGCCATAGGGTACCTAAAATCGGGAGGCGGATCGGGAGTGAGTTAGGTGTGGATCTTGCTCTTAAGTGTGAATCAGGTCCATAATGCGGAATACTAAGATTGGAGTTTAAAGCCATGCCTCTATGGTAGAAAATACTGCGCCCACCAGCATCACCACTTACTTTTTCCCTACTCTTCTGCTGTCCACCAATCAGAAGAGATGCTGATGAATCTGAGGGTGACCGGTATACACACTCATCTAATATTACAATATTTTTGCTTCATAACCCATCTATGACCAGTGATATCTCTGATGATGGTCAGCCATCGAAAGTCCTCCAAACAGGAAACACTGGACTAATAATATGATGGTACTTGCATTACCATCATTGGCCACAATACAGTATGCTTGCTTTTCCTTAATATGCATTAGATCAGGCATAGGGTACCCTACGATAATGTGTTGAGAAACTACAAGTCCCAACATGCTCCAGAAGCATAGGTATAGAGGAAACCTGGCAAAGCATTATGGAACATGTAGTGCCACAATACCTGCAATGCAACACGTGGCCTATACCTATGCTAGAGCACACCAGAATGACGTAAGTGCTGCCCTATCAGTATGACAGAGGGGAGTGACGGGGAGGGAGTTCACTCTCAAACTGCGAAACCTCCATGAAAATGCACAAAGCTCTGATTGCGGCCTTTAGTTACTTATGTGCTTTACTTTGATTTTATTGTTATTATTGTCATGTATTTGGGGTCGCATGATAAAATAATTATGTTCTATTGATAGCTTTGGGCTGGATCCACACTTAAGGAATGTGGGCATTTTCTGCTCTTTACAAATGGAAAATGTCTTGATTTTTGTGAGCGTGCATGAATAAAGCTCCCCGATGTGGATCCTCAGGATCCAGACTTCAGTACTGAGAGCCTTTGTGACATCAGGTGCACAAGATGCGAGGTGGAGGGATTTAAATGGTACAGTAAGGGCTAGGGGCCAGATCCCGATTTAAGTAGCCACTGCATTCATAACTCCTCCGTGGTGGAAGTGACATTGGGCCGAATTCACAACTCCGGATGTATTGCATATACGTCCGGTGTTTCCCGATATTTGATACTGCGCATGCGCAGTATCTTTTTCACGTAATCTACGTAACTTCTCGTTATGTAGATTGCGTATATGCGGTCTGAAAGATGTGTTGTGAATCCGGCCCGTTATGACGATAGTGCGATCCTGAATTCTGCATATATGAGGGTAGTAATCTACGCTTATATGTACGGCACTTGCGTATCCTGGACCCTACCTGAACTTTTACACATTTGTCCCACGTAAAATGGGGCTGGTTAGTAATGGAGGATCACACGTAGGTCCTTATTGTACTATTTAAATACTCCCCCTCCTCCACACCATGCATAAACACTGTACACATGGCGTCAGAAAAACCTCAATCACGGAATCCAGATTCATTTGTAGGACATTCCAGTATGTAACAACCATGTGCACACATAAAAAGAACGCTCACATGGAGGACTTACGCATCCAGAATATGGATTTGCATAATTTTAGATCTAGTCCTAGGTTAGGCCTTGATGTGCAATCCTTAATGTGCAAGTCGTCCTCGGTTTCATGCTGGGATAGTGTGGATATCTTAGGTATGGGCCTACTAATGAAACTGTATGTGCCATGGGAGGGGTACCCCTTCTCCCGCACAGGGGTTGGGATACAGCGGGGATCTGTCTTCAGATCTCCGCTGCTTAGGGGCTCAGGGATGCAGATGCTGGTCAGATCAGTCCTATTGCGACAATGATACAATTGGCAGCTGAATTACAGCTGTATCATTGTCGAAATGCTCTGCAAATAGAAAATTGCTATTGGAAACTGGTGCCTATTTCCACCCGTTCCCAATAGCGGCTGGCTGTTGAAGTGGGATAAGGTTAGGGTTAGAGCTTAAGGGGAAGGGTTAGGGTTAGGCTGCGGGACATTGAGGGTTAGAGCTCAAGACAGGGAAGGTTATGGTTAGGGTTAAAAGAGAAGGTTAGGGTTAGGCTGTGGTAAATGGAAGGTAAGGGAGGTTTAAGGTTGGGATAAAAGACTTAGCACAGAAATCTTGCGACGCAGCACTGCCACTTTTTAAAAGGGAGTCGCCATCTAACTGTCTATGACGGACTGTTGAAAAAAAACCGCCGTACCGGAAAACCACACCTGGGCTCCGTGCTCCAAGTGCATCAGCAGCAGATTTCTGAATCTGATCCTATCTTATTATGTCAAAACGTTACTTATTTCAGCAAAATACTCCTCAGGGTCCTTGTTACTGCATTCTTGCTGTGAAGTAGCTATAACATAGTACATCGTGATGATCAGTTGATGGATCTGAGAAAACACTTCAGTCCTACTGGGCGGTGTTGACCACTTCTCTGTACTTCAGCCGCTATAAGATAATCAGCGATTCTTCCTTTTGTGTCGATGCAGCTGTCATTCTTGCATGTCACAACATTGTCTTTCTTTCTGAACGTCTTCACTAAAAACAGGTTGTTTTCAAGGTGAGGTGACATGGAGTACATTATTTCTAGAATCTCTGGCATAGGTAGGGAACACTGGGCGGTGATGGTAACTCTCCCTTTTGTCCGTCTTTAGTAATAGGATATCCATTATCTGGGTCACTCTTTTCTTCTTACTATCATCAACTCGGGAGATGACACTTTTATTGTCATATGACTGGAGGATTATGATTGCTGTGAATTGATGGTTCATTTACTTTCTGTCGCTCCTTTCAAATTTCAACATATGTGTAGAAAAATAAAAAGGTCTTATTCAATGCTAAAACGATAATCAATTGAATTTAAAGCATTAGCCACCAATGTGGAAATCACAAGTCTGATCAGTGTAATAATATTAATCCAAATAATAATTGTTATTATAGTGATAATAATAATGGATTGGAACCTGAGAAATACCTCTGGTGAATGCTATATCCCGTTGCGAGTCCCCACTGCAAATTCTCTCATTGAGAAATAGGGACAGCCGAATGAGTGAAGCTGAATGCTTCGAATGAGAGGCGTTTCAGAATTTTTTTTTTATGAATTGGTGAGTGTGCGATTTGCATACTCACCCATTAATATTCGGAATTATGTTTATTTTGTTATGGGGCGATGGTGGCGTTATTGTTTTTTATTTGTGTGGCACTGGTGCAATGTCTTGTATTTTATGTTGTGGGGGCACGTGAAGCGTTTTTATTTTTTAGGGAGCGGGCACTGGAACTTTTTTTTTTATTACTATGGCCATGTGTAAGCTTTTGTTACAGGGCATGCTGACGATAGCCGTTCTACAAGCGCTAGCATGCCCATGTCGTTCATGGGCATGCTTGTGTCTGTAGTTCTACTATCTGCATTATGTCCTGTCCGACGGGCCTTAAATTTTTTTTTTTTTTTTACTCCACATGGGCTGCGACGGGCAGGCGGGGGGGTGGTGGTAACGGGTTTTTTATTAACTTTAACAAAAATAACTCGGAGCCATTAATCTCTGATGTTTTGCATCGTGTGAAGACCTTCTACATGCACTTTGCTATTTGCACGTAGAAGGTGTTTGTGCCCTCCCCTCTGTCTCACGTAATTTCAGAGTCCCGCGCGCACGGAAAGCATGCATGGGGGCTGAATCCGGTCCTAGGTGCCCTTTTTAATGGCAGCAAATGTCTCTGTACACTTATTTGGTTAAGGTGTACCTGGCTGGATGATGTGTGAGTGGGCGCTCTGTCGTTTGCCGTTTAAGAAGATGAAATAGAAGCTCTGGATGATTTGTCCTTTGGCGCACAATTATTTCTCTCAATACGTTCTTTGTGCTTCTATAATAACCCGCAAATCATTTTACTGACATGAATGACTATATTTGTACACTATTTTTGAATAAACATGTTAAATATTTATAAAGTCAGTGAAATCTTGACTTCTCTGAGTAAGAGCTTTCTAAAACCGCCCTGAATAAGTCGGAGCTGACAGCGCTGGCTATTTTTAAGTTATCACTGCTAAAAAATTATTTCCCAATGTAATTTTCAAGCAGCACAATTAACAAAGTTTGAGTGCATTATGGTGCTCAAACACTAAATAGGTCATGTGGTAATTAATAATCCATTACACCCACATGAAAATTCCATTAAAATGATTTTTTATTAAACCGTGCCGTATAAATCTGTAATGCATATTTTTAAAAAACATAAATGTATGCAGATAATGGACCGGGAGACATGCACCTGCTGTCTTAATGGTCATTAGGGTTGTTATACGGCACTTTCACTTACTGTGTAATGCCTGGTGATAAAGTAGTCCCAGCATTCCTGTATATGATTATAAAACTAACTAATTAAGGCTAGTTTAAGCACTTGTTAATATACGTATTAATATAATCCATTTAAAGCTACTTATATATGCCTTAAGTGGACTTTATGCCTTGCACTAAGTTTAAAATACATAATGTAGCAAACAGTGTATTATCTATTATGCACATAATGTTAGCGTTTGAATTAAAGTCCAGTCAGACTAGCAATATTTGTGGTTTTACTTACTGTTTAAGAGCCCTCCCTTGTATAACTGCAAACCCTGATCCAGTTTTAGAATCTAAAGTTCTAAACTATTTACATGCAGCAGAGAAACATTTGTCAGTCGTTCCCAAGGTGCCGTGAGTCCAGAGCTGGTCAGCGCATGGGAGCTGCAGAGAGAGAAGTAGTTCTATGTTGACATGCCAGTGTAGCACAGGCTATCTCACTGAAACTCTGCTGCGCTGACTGAATGGTGGATGGGTATATGCTTGTATGTATGGATAGATAAGACAGATCAGGGTTGCTGACTCTCCCAGAATATACGGGAGAATCACGAAATTCGGCCAATTCTCCTGGTATCTGGCAAATTGATAGTAAACAAACCTCCGGCAATGGGTTTAAGGCTATGATTTAATGCAAATTGCGGCCTCAAGCCCTGCCCCCAGGCTATCGATACTGTGAATCTTAGTGTTACTAGGGATTGGGGAGGACTTGGTGCCTCATTTACTAAGGGCGATTTGTGTCAGATCGCCAGAGATTGAAGTTGTTTACCGATGATTTGCAATCTCTGCTTAGTAAATGAGGTCCCTGATTATGTAATTTGCACACCCATGTCATAGCAACATACATAGAAACATACATAGAAAGTGACGGCAGATAAAAGCCACATGGCCCATCTAGTCTGCCCAATTGTTTATTGAAAACTATACTGACCCTAGACCCTATTTACCCTCAATTTGGTTTACAATTTAGGATACCCTTATATTTATCCCAAGCATGTTTAAATTGTTCTACTGTATTGGCCTCAACCACCTC